>OMNN01030784.1:0-33979 GCA_900302755.1 Chromis chromis
GACAGTTAAAAATAATGATGTATAGGCATATTTAATGTCAATGTCTTAGATTATGCCAACTAATTGAAGAAACTCTATTTTATTTAGACGTCTTTTAAAAAAAAAAAAGCACTTCCTTACTTTTTCTTTCTTACAAGGTGCAAAGCAGGACAGCAATGCTTTTGAAACACCTTGTAAATAAAAGTTGTTTTGATTAAAAATGGTTAAAAAAAACAAAAACATATTTGGTATTTGGACAGAGCATTCTTCACTCCTTTAAAGAACGTTTCTTTTTCATTACAAGATGCAGAGCCTTAGCTATCAACATTTCAAGAAGACCAGGTTTACTGCTGTCAAGAATGTCCTCTGGGAGCAGCTTCAGGATAAAGCAGTATAAAATATCTTTCTGAGGAAAAAGATGCCCAGATAATAAAGAGTCTCAGACATAAAGTAAATATAAAGTGCCAACCTCAGCCTCTTGACAATTTTTCATGACCTCCCCGGCCTCGTCTTCCAGTTTCTTCAGTTGTTCTGTGAGTTCTGCCATCGATTTCTCATTCTCCTCCAGCTCGCCCTGCACACGAGCCAAACTCTCCTCACACTTTTTTAGGTTGCTAGAGAGGACAGCAAAAGAAACACACATTAGCCTTGGACAGAGCAGCGACTACTGATATGAGTGATAATAATTACTACTGATGTCAAGTTGAGTCTTGTGAAACAAAACTGTTACTGACTGCTGAAGAGTAACTTTCTTGTCTATACGGTTATGAAGATCTCAGCTCAGTCAACTTTTAACATTGAGATCTAATGAGCAGCTAAACCATACCGTCACCCTGCCTGCAGAGGAGGCTCACTGTAATGTGAGCAGCAGCTTCAGTGCTCCATCCGTCTACACAGGATACATTCAGGCACAGTACAGTGTAGGTCACCCACAATTTGGCAGCACTCAGAGCGCAATACACAACCAGTCTAGTTGTATACGTAAAATTATGCAAAATAGACTTGAAGCACAAGAATACGCATCAGGTTGTGTTACGACGTACGCTGAGACGACATAAATAACTGCCTCAAGTAAGGTTTTATCCACACTATGTCCTTGATAACACTGGAACAACCTTCTTTTTTATTTCTGTTAGCCAAAAAACCCATTTGTGAATTCGTTAAGGAACCAATACTTGGCACAGCACTTGCTGACACACTCTAATCCTGTCATTACTTGCGCCATGTTACAAATTGGCAAATGCACATCCCAGGTGTTCTACCTGACATGTTTTTATGTTTCAGTTGTCAGGCGGCCGTATGTGGGTAAAGTAGTGATTTGACGCGGCTCATAAATAGTACTTGTTAAACTAGACTAACAGTAATCCCTGCACTGCTGCACTGAGACCGTCAATCACATTAATATGGCATGTCTGTGAAGTCATCCAACACAAACAGAAATACAGATCGGTGACAACACTTGTGAGATGAGGCATGCTGACATGTTTTGCTTGCATTAAAGAGTGAACAACTTGGATTGAATTTGAAAATAAAGAAGGTCATAATATTGTGGTCAGATACTGTGCTTCTCAACTGTGGCTACAACAGCTTCTAAAGTCTGTAACAGTGGTGGTAGGTTCATCTGTCTAACTAATGGCTTTCCGGCTTTCGGACATGCTTCAGTGTCTCACTTCATAAGCTCCACTGTGTTGTTCAACGGCTGGACAGCTTCTCAAGCCAAACAAACCACATCACAAGCAGCCACCAGTGATATTTTGCTACAGCAGACTGCCAGGCTGTTCTGCCTTCATGATCCATCTTAATGCTCCAGATACTGAAGAGTAGATGCCTGTTTTAGTTGCCACTGACAATCAAAGACAACCATTGAAAGAAGACAGGAATTTAGTGAATGTGCAAGTAACCTAAAGCTACTTACATGTAATATTTGTGATTTTAGTATTTGTCAGGGAGGCACTAATCTAATAGCACTAGTAAAATACATAGTCCATGTTAGCCAAAACTAAATGTTTGCTTTTAAACAGATTCTGTATAAAACACAAATATTCTGCACTCCTCAGTGCAGCTGTGAAGTAATGACCGACTCAGTCGAGACCAAGAGTCACCTTTCAGAAATTCAGACCACAGCCTGTGTTTACACAGAGCAGATTAGAGAATAGCATGGACACAAATTTAAAATGTAAATCGGTATCAGTATCTATATTATGTGGAGCCACTACATTTTTCCAGTATTGGTAACACCTGTGGCCATTTGCAAAAAAGTTGTACATGTTTATTCTATTTTTTTTTCTCCTTTCAATTTTTGTAAAATAAATAATCAAAGAAATTCAACTTTTGCTTTTCCCATTTTTAAGAGTTACTACCTTTTAACGGTGTCAAACTGCGCAGACACTGCTTCAGAGGGCTAATTTGTTTACTAGTTATTAAAATATTGCATTTGTCTTGTGGAGCTTAACACTAAGAGACACAAACTAAAATTAAAACAGACACTGTACAAATCAAGTTGCTACTTATGCATCTGATTTTGTCATAATTTCATCAGTTAGAGAAGGTAGAGCAGCTGATCCTTCTGACTTACAGCATAAGTATGTGAACAATGCCAACATGTGTAATTACAGAGCTTAAACATGCAGTACTTCCTCACCGATCAGCTGTCTTTATTGCCACTTGGGCCTTGGTTATGGTGGAGGAGCACTCATCTAGCTCCTTGTTGATCTTATCAAGCTTGTCCTGCTGAGCCTTCAGCTTGTGGCTATTGATGTCTACAATCAGGTTGTGAAGCCTTTTCACCTCATTTTCCACCTTCCCAGCCTTACTGGATGCTGCCTCGTAGTCTGATAGAACAAGATTGGGACGGAGGGACAGAACACAGAGAGAGTAATAAGGCAGAATCGTGTGTGTGTTGGCCAGCGTCTGATGTTACGTTATCAGAAGAATTAAAAACATTTTCATGAATCAAACTCTAATGTGAACACAGACTGACTTAGATGTCAGAACTAAAAAACAATAAATTAACATAACATTTTGACACATTACACAAAATTCACACTTGTGAAGAATAACTTTGTTCATGAATTTGAATAAGTCTTGCATGAGAGTAAACATTAACATATCTAACAATAATATTTCTCTATTTATAATTTTATTTTTACTGTATGAAGAAGGACTCTACCTTTTTTGAAGGCCTCCAGGCTCTTCTCCATCTGTTTCTGTTTGGCCTTGTCTGGGGCAGCTGCCAGTACATTGGCTTCAAGTTCCTTGATCTGAAGTTTCAAGTGAGTCTCCTGGTCAGCTAGACTCTGAAGGAAGGAAAGAAGGAAAACACTCAGTCACATAAACTTGCAAAGAGCAAAAAGATTTTATCAGCTACAACTGTCATATTTTATGGTTGCTCATGAATAGTACAGGTTATTATTTTGATTACAAATACACCCAAATGGGTGAGACAGAAACGTAGTGAATGAAATCTATGTACAGTCATGCTGTTGGCGTATTTTTCCAGGGTGTTCTTCATGTCTCGGAGCTGCGACCGCAGACGCTGGACGTTCTCCTCCAGCTGCAGCTTTCTCTCTTGGCAGCCCTGCAGCGCTGACACTTTCTCATTTAGCTTGCTCTCCATACGGTCGAGCTGTAGAAAACACATAAAAATCATCATGTCTTGTACACTAAAGACTTGCTGTGATAGTTATCTCATAACAGGGCACACATTCACCCAGTGTCTCACAATCACTTTATGGGAAAAAAAATAATTACATACAGATAATTTTAGTCTCTTATATGACAAACTAGTTTTACAAAAATAAAGCCTAATATAAATTTACATGAACTGATAAAAATATTACATTTAATCTGCTCTTTGAATTTTGACATTGCATTGTGAGGTGCTTAGATAGAATACCTATTTGTTTTATTGTTAATGTATAAGAACTCTTATTTATGTCAATGTGTTCTTATGTTTCAACCACATTTGTGCAGCATCTGGTTAAAATATTAGGGATCATGTATGAGACATATTTGAATCTTCATCTCAGATAATGTTAAACAGTGGGGAAATTATTGAACATGCAATGTATTATGGCTTTGAAGTACATGTTCTACTGAATCACTGCTGTTGCTGCATCAATAGCTTTCATATTAATTACACTAACATGCCTTTTGCACACACACCAGTTACAGTAAATGTAGCTCTGCCTCAAAAACATTTCTATTTTAAATCAAATGCATATTTCATTTCATATTCGTTTCATATCTAGGAAAAAATAGAAATTATATATATTGCTATGAATTTTAGGTCACTTTGGACATTTTTTAAAGATATCTAATGAGCACCAATCCTACCATTTGTACTTCGAACTCACCTCCACCTGAGAAACCTCAGTACCAATCGAAGAGCCCATTCTACCCTTCATTACTCTTCCTCCTCCAGTCATGGTTCCTGTGAAACACACACCACACCACAGGGAGATTAGAAAAACATGAATAAATCAAACTTTAACCAAAATCTTCACTGACAGCGCTACAGAAAAAAAAAACATAGGTCAGTTAGACAGAAAAGGTCGATCACCCACCAGCCATCTCAATTATCTGTCCCTTCAGGGTGACCACTCTCCAGCGCTTGTCTTTCTGGAAGGCTATCTTTGTGGCCTGCTCCATGTCTTGGGCTACCAGGGTGTCCCTTAAGGCAAAGTAGAAAGCTGGGCGTACACCGTCATCTTTCACCCGCACCATGTCAAAGAGACGAGGGCAGTCCTCTGGAGTGCGAATGGAAGCCATGTTCTTCTCCCACACCTTCATCTGTGCAAAGGAAGTGAGGAGAAATGAGAAGAAGCAGCGAGACATAGAGACATGAAACATGAATGTCCAACAAGATTTATAAAGTTAGGTCCAGAGTATAGCATGCATGATATTTCTCAGTAAAGCTAAAAAAAAAAAGAATTTAGGATACAAAATAATCAGTTTAAACACTCTTGACTGAGCATTTCGAAAGTAGCCATCTTTACCTTATCAAGTCCGATGAAAGTGGCAACCCCGATGTTCTGTTCTTTAAGGAATGTGACACATTTCTGAGCTGTGTCGATGGTATCCACCACGATGTTGTCCAGAGCACCACAACTAGAGGAAATGGCCACATCGTACTTCTCATCTATGGCTCCGAGGTCTCCCTACAAGCATAGAAATATTTTAACAATCCAGCCACTATAGAATTTTGTTTTTCATTTCACATGAATTCTTTAAAAAAAAAAAACTTGCAAAGATGAAGTTGATGTTAATCTGCAACAATGAGACTCGAGCTGATTCGCACATCATAGTTAGATGACCAGAAATTAAAGTGCTGCTGTGTAATCCTGAATAATAATGTTATAACAGCTTTTACCAGTCTTCCAAAGATGCCAGGGATTTTGCCACTCTTCTTCTGCTGCATGAGGGCGTCCAGAACTTTTCCTCGACTGCGATTGGAGGACAGAGAGCTCTTGGCTTCATCCACCTTCTGCCTTAATTCCCTCACCACTTCCCTTGCCTCATTATCCATCTTCATCAGCTGTTCTAGCTCGCCCTCATCCTGCAAAGAAAAGGAGGCAATTCAAGCAGAAGCTTCCACAAATGACGCCATTGGCTGGGCAGATATACAGATGAGAACAGAGAACAGATGAAGCCAAGTTCCAAATATTTACCCATGTAAATGCTCTTTCAACAAAATATCATTTAAACAACACTGATCTTTGGTTTTACCTTCTTGAGCTCCTGTTCTTTCTGGGGTATTTTGACTTTCAGGTCTTTGATGGTGGTGCTGCGATCCCGCAGTGTGTCAGAAGTCGTCTGAAGTGTCTGCTTGGCCGTATTAAGCTGTGTCAGAGCTGTGTTGTGGCGGCTGAGGTAGATGTCAAGCTCCGACTGAGCGAGGTCCATACGAGAGCGGGTTTCGTTTACAGCTTTACTGAGTTCCATGAGCTCTTTCTCTTTTTTCTGGAGAATACAAGGAGAGGATGGGTTGGAAAACAAAGAGACAAGGTTTTATGAAAATTATGCAAAAAGTTTACTATCTAAAGTTAAACTGAGCATTCAGCAAACCAACACAAAGATGCACACACACCTCTTTATCTTGTTGCAAGCCGCTGGTCTCCTCCTTCAGACTCTCCATCACCTCCTTAAGTTTTTCCTCTTCTTTCACCTTCTGTTTCTCCAGGTCTTCCTTGCGAGCTGTTGCCTCAGAGATGGCCTTCTCACTGCTGGCTGGTATACCGCGCACTTCCTCCAGCTGAAAGATGAGCCAGACCAGAAAATGCACAAAAACAGATGAGATGTGTGAAACTCTGCATTCTAAGCAACTATAGCTACATGCATCTTGGTTCAACTGGAGGACATAATTCATTAATTCACTCTACTAGCAACCATGGAGCAACAGCTCTTTACTTCTTAAATTGAATGATAATGTAAAGAGATCAGTGAAGGCTCTAGGAGACAAGAGGTGTTAAGGTGTAAAATAAGTCTTTAGCCAATGACAGTTACAAAAAACTGTGCTACGCATTCAGAAGCAGGCCAAAACACACAACTGTAATCAACTATAAACATACATTTAGATCTGAGCAAACCCTGGTTAAGACTGGCACAACAATCTGCCGCTTGGCAGGGCTGAAACAAGGCAAGGAGTGGTGTGTGTATATAGTCTATGTTTTGTAGGGTTAACTGCGGGTGAAATGTGAATGTGGCTGCTGGGAGTGTTACACAAGCCAGGCCATAGTTGACTACCACACAGCAGAACACTGCTCCCCAGAGGTCTGCCTGCCTCTGCCCAGCTCCCCCTCTGACCAAGATGTTTCCAGAGCACAGCCATTGTAGGTGGAGTAGATAGGGTTTTAGAGCAGAGAGGGAAATGTGAAGATATACCTACAGTTTACAAGAGAACTCTAGGTTTGTGTAAAAAAAGTAAGTGTGCACTGTACAGAAACATTAGTATAAGAGACAGGAAGACCATTAATAGTGAAACGGAGCACATGCACACCATCAACTTGGGTGTTACTTCACAGCCCCCTAGTGGCTATTTTAGGGCAGATAGCCGTTAATGCCATGAAACGTGATTTACAATTTTATATAGGGTTTTATTTTTTTCTGTGGATAAAGCCAGCTCACTTAGAAGAAATACAACTATTTATCTTCACCAGGGTAAGTGATATACAAAAAATAAGACAAGACCCCTACACACTTTGACAGAGCCTCATTTTACAGTCATACAGGGCTTAATATCTTAAACCAGTCAGCAGCAATATTCTTTTCAAGTCTTTTTAAGAAAGGAAATTTCACTCTACTAAATTTTGCTTTGTGTAGCTATAGCTATAATGCATAATGATATCAGTTACATTTCTTGTAAACAACAACTCCTCCAGCAGCCAGGATTTCTGCTTAAAACAAATTATGGTTAATATATACTTTTTTGTCTTTTCACATGCATTGTTATCTTTACAACCTAAAGAATGCTTTATTTTCACAAATAAAACAAAACAGGAAAGCAGTCAAATAAAAAAAAAAAACCAGCAGCACACTAGGGCCATTTTTAATTTCTTTAGAAATTTGCGATTGTAGGGTGCAGTGGAAAACTCCTATAACTCTAAAATTAAAGGTAGGGAGCATAAAATGAAGCACAGTAGAAAAACACCACAAAAAAAAACACAACACAAGCACTATTGACAACTGTAAAACATGATTCTGTGAAGTGATGAATGCTTTGGGGGGAAAAAAACTCAAGTGATCCTCGTAAATTTAAGTGCAAATAAACATATTTGAAACAGAACTTAAAATGTAATTTCTGCAATCATTTATCGCTAATAAGCAGGTCGCTGTAAAGCCTTGACAAATGTCTTTTTCTACAGGCTTCAAAACAGCGGCCCTTGTGTTTTCAATAAGCAACAGAAAGTGTATTTTTAGTGCCCATGTTTCTTTCTTGGCCACAGCACAACACAAACAGAGTGACACGGAGTGTAATGCCACTAGTGCAATATTGCATTTGTGAATGGATATGTATTGTAACTTCGTTAAAAGGCCTAAAATTGTGCTCTCCTGACAAATCATGTGACTGTGTGCCTCTGAACTCTGAGAATGCCCACAATGATAATGTCAGTGTGACACAGTTTAACCACTGCAGAGTAGACAACAGTAGCACTGAGTGTACAATAATGGAAGCAATTTAAAGGTCAACACACCTTTTCTTTGTCCTTTTCCAGCTGCTTCTGCAATTTCTTGTTCTTGCTCTTGGAGTGTTTAATCTTCTCACGTGCTTCAACATCCTGCAGATCCAGCTGGGTGAACTTCTCCTTCTGGGTCTCAATGTACTTGTTGAGCTTATTTTGTTTCCTGGTGGAAGAACAGCAATTTTACGAGGCACATTCGAGGCACATCAATCATGGAAGAATCTATTGAAATATTAAATAAAGTATGATAATCCGAAAATATACAAAACAAGATATAAATAACAAAGAATAATAGACTCATTTTCTACAACAAAGCCAGTTCGTCATATTAGAGCTCATCCAGTTGAAAGATGTTTTGTTGTTTGTAAAAATGATCAAAAAACAATATTGAATTGTTGGCATCTGATACAATGTGAAGTTTATACCTTTGGTTATGCAAACAAACAACAATTTTGCAATAACTTGTATAAAAATACATAAATCACTTTAGTTACTTTTGCAAATTTCCAGACCCGAAACTGGAATTTTTACTCTAAACAACAATGTTAAGCAGAACAACAACTATACAATTATACAACAGGCAGAGAAGTCAGAAATATTCAAGAATGCTACACCGATTAAAAGGAGGGAAGAAGTGGAATAGTATTTTGTTTTTAAATGCCTTACTTCTCCACGTTTTTGAGCTCCTGGTTCATTTTCTCCATTTCCTGCGATATCTTTGCATTTTTCTCAGTGAGTTCCTTGGTATCATCCAGGATCTTTTGCTTTTCCTGCTCTTTATCCACCACACGTTTCTGCAGATCATGACTAATGGCACAGAGATACGAAGAAAATAAATAAAACGGAGAAAACTGAATTTACACATCAAACAAAGGACTACAAGGTTTTGACAGCAGAGAAGCATCCCATGGTGCTCTTGAGAAGGTTTAAAAATTAGAATTTTTTTCTTATCTATGCTACAGTTGGGTCTACATTTTTGTTTTTACTGTTTAATTTTTCATGTACAGAACAGAGAGATGATACGGGTGTACTCACACATAGTACTGGTACAGCTGGCTCTTGTGTTTGAAGATGTCATTCTCGTGGGTGAGGAACTCCACAGCTTTGTTCTTTTCTCCCTCCAAAGCATTCTTCTCCTTTTCCACAAGCTTCACTCGGTTTAGCTGTGACAGTGAAAATATTGCAGCAGTTAATATCAGGTGGCAAAGCTTATGGTTCCTTACACTGAACAGTTACAATGAAGTAATAGAAAAATATAATAAAATAAAAAACAAACTTAACATACTAATATAGCACAATTTTCAGAACTGAGTGTGTGTACACAAAAGGTTTTCTGTGAAAATTCATGAATTATATTTAGGGTAGTTGTCTAAGCTAAGTAGCAACTTATCTTACATACTTCACAGTTACACACCTTTAACAATGCATTATTCTCAGCTCAGACATGTGCATCAAAAACATAAAAAAAGACCAAAAAAAAGCCTCTACAATCTAGTATACATATACACACACAGAGAAAGAAAAGTTGGTTAGCTAAACAGTGTGAGCAGATAGTGTCTGAGTGTTGTCACCTTCTCTCCTCTCTGCTCATTGAGTATCTCAATGCGGCGAGCCAAAGTTTGGATCGGCTCCTTGAGACGGCAAGAGCCAATAATGTCCTCCAGGTACTCCAGCATGCCCTCATCATGCTCTGTCTGGCCTTTAGGCTTCATCATGGCAATCTGCTCCACCTCACCCTAGGTACAATCCAGAACAACACATTGGCAAACACATGCATGCACTAACTCTCAGAAAGCAGAGATAAAAGTTATAGTAGGACAATAACTACTAATTTGTAATACAAAAATAAATAAATAAATAAAAACAAGTCCACAGCTTTTAACTATTAAGATATGAGGCTTCCTGAAGGCATAGCTCTAAACTTGAAAAGAGTCTATTGCACACACACACACACACACCACTTCACAGATGCACACTGTACCAAAGTGGTGTATCAAACATTAATTTATATAAGTTCCCACTGAGAACAGATTTTCCCACTCAGAGAAACTAAGAGCAAAAAAAAGAAAAAGAAAAAAAAGTGGAATAAAAATGGTTAAACTACTTATTAAAAATTAGATGTAATAATATCAGTGCTAAAATAAAATATCCTCACCTCCCTCACAAAAATCACTACCCCAAAAAAAAGTGCTAACATTATAATTATCTCATTCAAAGTGATTTTAAAACAAACGCTGTTGACATCATGCAAATGGTGACTTCTTGTAATTATACTGCAGTTGATTTTCTAAATACTACTTGGCATCATGTTAGGAACAACTCTCCAGTGTAATTATATTTGTCTGAACATATGTTCTTTTGTATTTATTTATTTTAAAGAGGCTGGCTAGGAATAACAATATTGCTAGGTATGAAATTTCAAGTTAAACAAATTAAATGCAGTTATGATAAAAACAAACTAAGTCTCAAATTAGATTTCATTTATGTGTAGGGAAAAAAGGGAAGCCCATATATTACTTTTATGTATGAAAGAAAGCAGAAGCCAGTAAAGGAAGGAGGGGGGGGGGGAGAAAAAAAAATCCCACGTCATCCTCTGCTCTGACCAGTGCACAAAATAGACAGCTTCCCCTTTGCCAGAGGCCTGGAAAAGTGACCTTGGAGAACAAGCCCAAGTCTCTTCCCATAGTCATGCAGCCATGTCATGGACAGAAACATCCAAGGAGAGTGAAAATGGACATGCCCACACATAAACACAAAAAAAAAACATCAAGCAGGGCAGATCTAAGTATTTATCTGAAACTACCAATTGTTTTTAAATAATAAAAGAATATTAAAAACTGGAACAACAATGATTTAATCAGCAATGTTGCTCTGCTCTGATGTAAGTCATCATCCAATATGCCTTGAGTTAATCAGTAATAATGGGTAGGTCACACATAATAAGATGGGGTAGGAGTGTAACTAGTGAGCTGGTTCAGACTAAGGAAAACACAATGCTGAAGCAAAAACTCTGTTAAAAAAAATCTAAGAATATAAAAAATGATTTTAAAATACTTAGGAATGCATTACATTCACAGCAAAGGCAAAAAAAAATAAAAAAAATATTAAACTCATGGCAATGGAGGGTGTTTGATCCCGCCACACTGAAGCAGCACTGCCAATATTGGGGTTGGGTTCTATTCTCACACGCCAATATTTACGTGCTGCTAAAGCGTGGCAAGTAGATGGGAAAGGGAGGGGAAGGGAGGTCCAACCTGTCCCCACTGGTGGCTGAGCCTCAGCAAAGAGAACCTCCACTACAAAATGTGAGTGAGCTGTTCAACTACAGCCACTCACATGCAGGTCCAGTAAAATTGCATCTTTTCCTTAAAATTCTAAAGCAGCAAATAATGGTTCGCACCTTTTCCACATTGTTTCAAACCATGATGCGCTGCTATAGCAGTCTAAGGGCTAGCAGAGGGCACATCCTCTCCTTTGCAATTCCAGTGCAACAGGTTATTCCCACAGACAGGCATGGTTTAAAAGTAAATATGAAACATTTGACTCAAAGAGGACTGGGAAATGGGCAGAGAACGAAGAGCAGGAAATCTCTGACAGAATGGGATGGTCACAGCAGGGATAAAAAAGCAGAGTTAGAAGTGGAAGAGGAAATTACATAAAAAATTTACAATTACCTGTAAGATCAGAAATCTGTTGTGGTCCAGGTCAATACCATGGCTTCGCAGTAAAGCCCCCACTTCTTTGAATGTGGCTTTCTTGCCATTGATATAGTAGGCTGCGGAATTGTCTTTGTTGGCAGTCCTGGAAACATAGAACTTGCTGTTGGGGATGACTTCGTAGTCATCTCCTTCCTGGCTCAGAGAGGTGGGGGGGGGAGGGGCAGAAGAAACAGAGCAGCTCAGAACAGAACAGTTCAGGAGAGATTCAAACAGCCCTACACATCACATTATAATACTTAATCCACTGAGGGTGGTTAGAGAAAAACACACCACATTAAAAACAGTTAAGTAAAAGGCTTGTTTAAAAAGCACACAACAGATCTGGGCCAGCCAAAGTAACAAGCACATAAACCCTACTGAAGTGTAATCTGCCACAGTTACAGAATTTAAGAAACACATCATATAAAAATGATGACATTTGAAAAACAATGCAAAAAATGATGTGGGCTGTAGATGTATTAATTTTAAAGCATGTCTCATTATTTAAGTAGTGTACACCACCTCTGATTTTTTTTCCCCACACTTCAAAAGGTTCAGAAATGGGGCCTGTAAAGCTGTCAGAGGACACATGATGCTGCCATTAGTTTAACAACTTGATTTTAATTGACTTTGAACTAATGAAGCAAACAGAAAGGCTGAGATATATTTAACAGTAGTCCAAGCAAAACTTACTCACACCCCATGTGGCAGATCAGAAATAGTCATGTTTAATTCTTTTAACTACAGTTGAGTCAGTTTTCAAAGCAGTTTGTCATCTAATGCAACAGAGTGAATTTGTCTTATATTACAAACACCCATTTTCTTAACTTTTAACAGCACAGTCAAATAAATGTAGACTACTCATTAAATGGCACATTTAAAAAATAGTTAAAAATAGAGGGATCGATTCTAGCACAATATGAATCGACTATGGCATGTGTGGGAGTGAGTTGTAACTTTCATGACTGATTTGAGTCTGCGTTTAGTCACCGATGTGATAACTGTGCAGCAATATTGTCCCATGAGGACTGAAGAAAAAAAATATTTAAAATTCAAGAAACATTTCTCTTCACTATAAAGTAATTCTGATCACCTTTTTTCAATTTAGACTGCATATTTCTTGATTTAGAGGGAGTGTAGTGTGCATGTGTGACAGAGATATACATAGAAATATACCTTATCAATAATCTTTTGAAAATGCACCTCCACAGTACAGCTTTGCACATCTTTGTGTTTATCAGAGCTGTGAATCAGCACTGAGAGCTTTTTCGATCTGATCTTTTGAGCTCTGTATCCAAACACAAAGAGCATTGAATCTATCACATTGGACTTCCCACTTCCATTTGGACCAATGATGCAGGAAAAGCGCTAAGAGAAGGGGAAGAGAGAAAATAAAAATAAAAAATATAAATCAAATATGTGAAAATATACAGCACTCGCATACAAATACTGTAAATGTATTAACATTAAAAGTATTTCATCACAGCATAGTAAGATTGCAACAGTGAATGAATTCCATATGGGTGTAGTTAAGATTTATTTTTATACATATATATTAGCAGAGCAAAAGGGGGGGGCAGGAAAAGGTGAAAAGACAAAGTTTAAAGAAAGTCATAATTTATGGAAAAAGTGAGCACACCACTAGATCACTACCCCTTATAAAATACACTCACTAAATCAAAATGGAGGAGTGTGACTTTTTCCACTTAGATTTTTTTTCCTCAAAAATCAATAAATACTAAACCATAGCATCATAAATAATTTTGTACAGTTCTGTGACTTCCACTACACAAGGCAAGATGTATGCAGTTGCATAATATGAAATTAAAGACTAAATAAAAAAAAGATTAAGATACACCACAAGTGATGGTAAATCTGTGATCTCAACACCACACATTAACAAAGTATTTCCCAGGCAGGGATTACATTTGAAACCATGTTTGGTCGTACCTTGTGAAAAGGCCCCAGAATCTGCTCGCCTGCGTACGATTTAAAGTTGCGATTAACTAAATGTGTTATCATCAGGCGAGGAGCGCCCGGTTCATTGGTCATTGCTGGGGGCGGGGGTGGAGGGATGCTACCGAGAATCTCCTCCAAACTTCGATTATCAACCGCCTCGGCAGCTTCCCCGTGAGACGGATCTGTGGCACACACAAAAAAAAGTCCAACTTTTTTTATTCCTCTGTGCGACTCGTTTCAGGTGGGGGACAGTGGTGCGTGGGGGAGGGGTGGAGGAGCACAAAAACAAACAAACAAAACACAGGCAGCAAGTTACAACAGCAGTCAAACAACGACTCCCGAGAAAGTTGACAGGCGTTATTTTTCTTTGTTCTGAAAACAAGAGCCAACGCTAAAAGCAGAAAGAGACCATGGCCGCTTATGAACGAAGCCACATTATGATACAAACGCTCTCCACGAGAAGCGTTGATACGCCAAAGTAGATGCGCCACATTCATTTCGTCGATGATAAATAACTAAAGTGCA
The DNA here is from genome assembly GCA_900302755.1 of Chromis chromis. Classification (NCBI taxonomy): domain Eukaryota; kingdom Metazoa; phylum Chordata; class Actinopteri; family Pomacentridae; genus Chromis; species Chromis chromis. Next base: position 14,342 of record OMNN01030784.1, read on the forward strand.
CATTTCGATCATCAGCGTCACATTTTCACTCATGCTCAACCGTGGCCACAACACAGACAGAGAAAATCTTGTTTTGTGATAATAAAGTATAACGTAAAAAGCGATCATGTTGCCATCACACCAAGCCACAACGACCTGTCCAACATCTATTGTGCTCACATAAGCATAAACAAGTAAACGAGTCGCTTGTTTGTAAATTAAATTCCTGCAGCCAGACACCCAGTGAAGCATTTCAACACATTGCAACGATCATCACCCACTGCTCATGTACATCTTAAGCTTCGCATACAAATTATTTAATATCAAGTTATAAGAATTAAGTCAAACGCCGTTTTGATCTACAACACAAAACACTTCATTAGTCGAAATAAATTACCTCGTTTGCTGAGAAGATCCGACTGGAAAGTGCACTCGACGATATCAAAATCATCTCAAAAATCATTTTATTGATGACTGGCACTTTAGAAAAAAAAATATCAGCCATTCTAAGTACGTATTGAGATTTCAGCAAGAAAAAAAAGCTTTACAGCTGTGCCAATTGGCCACTACCAATACAGCAGTACACGCAAAGCCATTGACTGAACAACTTATTTAGATTCACAGACACCAAAACACCCTTTGTTACTTGCCAGTTGTCGGCGGTGCCTCCTCTTGGCCATTGGAGTTGGTTTCTTGAGGGGGTACATCCAGCTCGTCTTCGGAGTCATCCCGAGGCTGCGACCCTTTCCCTCTTGGCTTGGTGGAGGCAGTTGAGCTCTTTGCAGTTTTAGATGGCATGATTTGAAATCTGAAGGGGTCATTGGTAAAAAAAGAAAAGAAAAAAAAGGAATATCCATGAGTGGTTTTTGTGCCTGTCAATCTCTCAACTCCACTTTTAGTCGGTCACACGCAGCAACTCTGTCAGGCTTTAATCATTACCACAATCACATCTCACTGCCGCCCTTTATACTGCTAATCGGTATATTTTTCCATATGGTAATATGGCTGTTACGACAATAGATAGCATGGATTGCAGTGTATGAGTCTGTGACATGAACAACGTGATTTATTAAAGGAGAGTCGGCCTGGAAAACGTTAGATGAGATGGCAGTGATCCGGCTGCTAATCTGTGTCATGATGGTAGAGAACCAGATACTAATTTAGCACTAAAGCCAAATTACCGTAAAAATGAACGTACGCATCCTGTGACAGACTCATTTTTGGTAACCACCTGCATCTAAAGTAGGCGTTTTAGTCAACGCTTCACAAAGTTGGACGGCTGAAAACGTCTGCAATGTTGAGAAAACAGGATAATAAGTTTAACGTCACAATTCAGTTAGTATGCAAATTGCTTCCTTCGCTCCCCACAGGTCTCAGCCTAGCCCATGTTACACGAGCACTACTGAATAAACGCAGCTAAACAGGCTGTAGTCGGTGGTAAAGACGCAACGTACTAAATCGATCGAGGTCTCAAACTGACACTAATATTAACTTTCATCCCCTCAACTTTTCTGTTGGGGGCGGAGGTGTAGACGGGGCAGCCTAACTCGCTAGGTAATTGGTAAGCACATTCAAAAATCCAATGGAACAGTAACATTGGACTAACTTTGGAAATACACGTCCGTTTGCCAAATAAGCAACTTGGGAAAGCTAGCTTGGCCACCGGATAAAAACACGTAGCGCTAACTTTGCCACGCTATTTTTTGCCTTGCTAATGTTACCGTTAAGTTAGCCGCTGTCGCTAACTGCCTAATGTCAAATACTGCAGTAAAGCTAGCATAAATGCTAACTTGGACTAGTTGCGAATCTATAACGTTAAACGTAGCGCTGTAGGGTTAACTGCACTTAAAGCTAACGTTGGTGTCATTCTTAAATGATGGGAGCGTCTAACGTCGACTAAAGCTAAAGTACACGAACAAAGATATTACAGCTCAAGGTTTAGCAGCCATCTACAACATGAACATTAGCCTGGATAATCTGAAAAGTTTCACACTACTGTTAGGACCGTGTCTACAGATTTTGCGTAAAATGTAATAAAAGGCAAAAAGCCTCATTGTATTACGCAGTCTGTGTCACGCTAGTGTGTTCGTTTTCCATCGTAGCTAATGTTAAAACTCAAGTTAACGTGTCGTTGATGTAAAAGTCTGGTTTGGAAGTAACATTACGCATTGCAGCAAATAGACGGAACCCAGTCATTACTCTCCGCTAAAATGTCTCTATGTACCTTCCACAGTAGCGCACGCTCTGTTAACAATCTTCCTTTCTGACCCAAGTCGCAATTTCAAAAAACGTATTCGTCAATCCAAAATTCGGCGAACAAAATCCACAAAATTCAGCCCCGTGTTATTCCGAGTCGCTCTCCTGCTTGAAAACTCTATCTTGTAAATGGCGCCTAAACTGTGCTGTCGAACCAAATTCGTTATATACTGACGCAAGGCACCATGGAACGTTCAAAGGGCAAGGGAAAAAAACACGAAATTCAAAAAAGGGGACGAAGCCAACTCCGCCTCACTCCAAACGCACGATATTCATATGACAGAAACGACCAGAAGAAAAAACGAACTTCGCCACGACGCTTTTCCTTAACGGTGTTTTATATTATTTCAGATTATTGTCAGTTTCAAAGCCTAATGTTGTTTTCTACGTGTTCAAACGGCTGCTTGAATACAGTAAAACGGTGTCCCGCCCGAGGAATAGTTTTATATTTCAGGAAATAATGTTCGATGGATCAGCGATTAACGTTAGTGTACCTTGATTTTTAACGAGTCGTATTAAATGCATTTATTTAACAGATGTGATTTGTACTTCTAAATATTTCGAAATATCCGTTGTCAGGGAAGCGAGATTTGCAGCTCTCGCGATAACTCACTTTTCAAGCTCTATGACCCAGATTAAATGGCTACCAAAAGTTAGCATTTAGACGTTAGGGATATTTTCCTGATTGGTGATGGATAGAGTTGCTCTGTACTGCACTGACTATTCATGTTGGGGTATGTGACACGCATGCACTGCCGGCTGCCCCAAAGTAACGACAGGACGATGTCCGTTTTAATCAGAAAACCAAGTTAACGTTAGCATTGAAGTCACAGGCAAGACGGAGACGTCTGAGGATTCGCGTTAGCAACAGTGGCAGGTACCGTAGCAACTGCGGACGCTTGTTTCCCTCAACGTTACAGCTACCAGAGCATGCCGACAGCTGCCTCGCCTAATTTACAGGGTACGGTTTATAGTTTCATGGTTTTAGTCTTCTATATTGTTTCCCTTTTGTGTTGGATCTGCACATCTGTTATATGTAGAACTTTAATATCAAAGCTAAGTTACTGTCACTAACTCACAATTTGTTGTTTATTTAGGGATCAACAGAGCAAACATCCACCATGAGACTGAAAACATCGCTGCTAAAGGAACCTAAACATATCCTTTTTTATGGTGTCGTTAGCTCTCTTGCTTTGTATTTGTGTTTCTGTGCAGCTCTCTCTCTCTCTCTCTCACACACACATGTATATATATATATATTATAACACAACGTCCAAAACTGTACTGGTGTCATTATTATTGCTTGTCAACACTAGAAGTAATCATAGAATGGAAATAATTGGTCTCTTTCTATTGCTTGGCTTGACCAAGCCTGTACTAAATCAAGAAACTGACCCTATTATTGCAGAGGCTCTACAACATTTCATACAGTCAGCTAAATTACAAATAACTCACATTTATTACTTTCCTTAACAGCAGATCACATAAAGAACTTGTGAGTTGTGTTGGCTGGACCACAGCAGATGAGCTGTATTCCTGTAGCGAGGATCATCAGATCCTCAAGTGGAACCTGCTGACCAGTGAGACCAGTCTGGTTGTGAAATTGCAAGAGGACATTTACCCCATTGATCTACACTGGTTCCCTAAAACTGTTGGTGGCAAGAAACAGACCCAGGCTGAGATCTTTGTCCTGACCAGCACTGATGGTAAGTTTGTACATTCTCTAAAATCTGACTAGCAGGCTAAAGGACCTTGTTTCTGAGTGCACTCATAACATCACTGACAGTACGTGACAAGGATCAGTGACTGCTTTTAGTCATACCAATAAAATTAGGGGAATTAAATTAGCTAAATGTACTGTCATATACTAACTGAACATAATATCTGGGAAGAGAATTTTCACTTCTCTCTGGTCTGAAACGAGTCTTTTTTTTCCCCTCAGCCTTTGCATACTGTGGAGGATGACAACATCTTACTTATTTAATATAAGAGTGAGGCCATTGTTTACATCTAATGGAAATTGTGCACCAGTTTGATACGTGTGTGCTAAAACTGATCACACTCTAAACAAAATAATTATTGTGAGATAAACATGTTAATTTCACAATTTAAGGGATTGTAGAGAGTAAGTCCATCTGTGCTCCAGTTGTGGTTGTCCAATGTTAAATCAACAAGGCTGGATTTTTTATTTTGTATCTGTGTAATACTAAACTTAGTGGTGGGATCTATGTGACATGCATCCTCTTGGTCTCTTGTGTCTCTTCTTCAGCCTATATTAGATACAAACACACAGAATATGGATGTACTGTTATGGCAGGCAATGTGTGGTCACAACACTAATGGCAGTGTAGGGTTGCATAAACACACCCACAAACTGAAGCAGCAATTTTCTCTGGCAGACCAGGGAGTAGTGAAAACTCTGTTACGATTCACTTTTGCAACTTTCTTCGGCTTCTTGTCATGTTACAGTTAAAAAAAACAAAACAGTATTGTTACAGTCATTAGTTGAGGTATGAAAAGAGGAACAAAAACAAGACAATCATACAGTATCATGTTTTTTTTTATTTTTGTGTTCACTGTGAGATTTTTTAAAAGTAGTTTTATGTCTGGATTGTGTACAGGATATGTAACATACTCAGATTTGTATGTAGTTGAAAAGAGAGCAGTAGAACAGCCAGGCTTTTATTAGGTTGGAGAACTTTTTATTAATGTTGTGGCTTTTCCTAACCTTATTTGATTATTCAGCCTCCCTTCCCCTTGCAAGTATATTAAGCTTTTTTTCAGGTATGATGTATATGCAGTTTGATCCTTTTCCAGTTACAAATATTTTGTATATATACAGTCTTTTGGCAATATTTTCCAATACGATTTTCTGTCTGCTTTTAAAACTAAATGTAGAACATCTAGTGTGCTTTATTATTTCAGAATCACTAATATTTCCCCATTGCAAAGAGGCATAATTGCATTGCTTATATGTGCCATTATATTAGAAAGGATGGTGTGCAAAATGGACTAAAAAAGAGGACCAAATTAAGCTTGAAGGTTGTTGCTGGTCCTTTTATTTGGAGCAACAGTCCAGATGCATCATCAGGAATTTCTCGGTAAAACATTTATGAATTGACAGTTAAAAAAGGATTAATATGGTAAGAGATCAGAAAAAACACTTCCCAGATAACAAGTAAATAAACAAATAAGCACACACATGCATTACCCACCCAAAGTGTGGCTACATGGCTAAGAACCGCTAATATGAGTGCACATGTGATAGAAATAGAAATTACGTTTTTAAAAGTTTGTTTTTCATTTGTAAGAGACCTTCGAAAACAGCTGCACGTGCCTGTTATACTGACTACCTGCTGGATCAGTAACATCCACTTTTGTTGGGATGTCCAAATTTAGAAATGGGAGAGAGCAGCAGCTTGCCGTTTTTCAGTTTTAGGCCACCAGAAATTACATAGAACATTCAGCATTTTTAATACACACTGCCACAAAGTATATGTTAGGCTAGCGTCTTCAATAACTGTCTCCATGCCTGATCACCCTTTCGTGTCTAGCAAATAGAAAACTGCCCTAATTCAACAAATGAAAACGTTTTAGTTTCTGTCATCTGCCAAATGTTTGTAATTTAGTTGATCAGAGAAAATATAGCCTTGTTGCTAACTTTGTGTAATAGGATTGATAGTTATACTGCTTTTACTTACACTGCCGGTTTATAATGTTTTGCAAGCTTAGTAAATATTGTCTTCTCACTAGTGTTTTGGATTTGGCCCATTTGAATCACGCAGCAGCTAGAAATTACTCAGTTTTATGAAACCACGGTCTCTGGATTGTGTGTGTTTGTAACAGCGGATGGACTCATCAGTGAATTACAGCACACACTAGTGTTTTTTAATTATAGACTGCATCAACCCAGGCCTAGAGTATGGAGTTGCTGCACAGTAAGTATCTATTTTTTTCTCTTTATGTTTTCTCTTTACAGGGAAATTCCACCTGGCATCCAAGATAGGACGCATTGAGAAGAGTGTTGAAGCGCACAAAGGAGCTGTTTTAGCTGGAAGATGGAACTATGATGGCACTGCTCTTATCACTGGTAAAGATGACAGGGACACATTTTCATTGCCATGTAACAAATACTAATTTAATTAGCCTCCTTTATAATTTAAAATAAAAAGAGAATTTAATGAATTCAGTTGTTCCTAAGGTTCAATTCTTTTGCTTCTCTAATTACTAAGCTGGAGAAGATGGACAGATCAAGATCTGGTCAAAAAGCGGCATGTTACGCTCAACACTAGCCAGCCAAGGTAAGGGTAAAAACCCCTGCTTTACTTCACTGACATGAAGCTACATACACATAGCTGTGTAAAACTGCACATTAATCTAATTAAACTATTACTCAATCCATATTTTAGATATGATCACTCATATAAATATTAATAAACAAAGCAGAATACCTGCATTTCTTATGTGTGTATCATCTACACTGTGTGATGGTCACAAGAATGACTGCTTTGCCCATGTGTTTGCAATACTTTATATACTGAACAGTGAAAGTAGGGCAAAATAATAATAGTTTTTATACTCAATATTAGCTTTTGAAAGAGTGCAGATTTGTAACTTTAGCAGCTGCAATATCTTATTGGAGGTAAGAGTAAAATGGTAAAGGTACAGGATTAGTAATTATTTTACTGCCTGAAAGGACAGCTTTAACCAGGAAATGTAATCAACTGTAGGTGAGGAACAATATTTCTATGAGTTTACAAGATGCAAAAGGTTTACACTTGGTCAAATATATTTATGTGGAGGAAAAATGACAAAAAGAGTAGTGAGTCTTTCTGCTGGACCGCATCTCACCTTAGTGAGTAAGCAGCTAGTTTGGTTTAAGTGTAGAGTGTGAGAGACCTAAAAATGGTTGATAAGAAACCTTTGAGCCTTAAACATTTAAACATTTAATTGTGCTAGTTTTTCACTTAAAGCCACAATTTTTAGAACTCAAAAAAAGCTTACTTTCCCAAGCCTGTTTTTATCTCTTCTGTATGTAGAAAGCTAGCCGTGGAAGCTTATATAGTGTTTAGTCTCATCTGCTGTTATAATTTACATTTACCTAATAAGGCCTAGAGCTACCAGCATATATTCCTGGTTCCCACAGTTTCTACTCCCTTCTAGATGAAAAAAAAATTTTCACAAAATTTTAATAGCAATATAAGAAAAGGCTGATTTGAGTTTCACACTCATCATAATTATAGCAGCTGGCTGTCAGCAACAGGAGCCGAGTGCAAGCGACTACTGACCAACCAGCTGCAGGCATTTAGTCAACACAACACAACACAGCAGTTACACCCTCTTTTTCTCTCTCTGTCTGACACACACACACACACACACACACACACACACACACACACACTGGACCTCGTGGCTCAAAGAGTTCGTCTTGACAGCAGAAAAAAAAACAGGAACACTGATAAGGAGAATTAGGCTCACAGAACTTCAGTTTTATTCACGTGTATTAAGGGAGCCTTCTCCTTCTCTTTGTGATATGACACACCAGTTGACATGCTCATCTTGCTCCTGTTTCACAGCAGACAAACAGTAACTGCCCCTGTAGATGGACCTTTTAAAGTAATTTTGTACTAAAATATGCCTGGATTATAAATGTGCACACAAATTGGCACACTCCCTGAACGATCTACAAGATTTGCTTTTGTGTTGAAGCTGCTCTTTTACTCAAGCCAGATAATTTAAAATGACAATCTGGGAGGAAATGTTTTTTTTATTCTTTCCTTGGCTGTGCAATTGCATGAAGACGTGCGGTGTGTGTATGTGTTGGTCCTATTAGGATGTAATTGTGCTCAGTGCAACCAAAAGTAGAGTCAGTCTTCCAGTTCTATGTTTTTTTTATTAAAAGTGCCATAAACTTTCAAAGCTTTATAGGAGTGGAGTTTTATTAAAAGCCATAAAAAAGACTCCTAATGATATATTTCTCTATCCAGCATTCACATTACAGATGGCTTACTTATTAATTGATTCATTGTGCAGTTTGACTTATTAAATGTTTCTCCTTAGTTGTGGGGCAGAAAAAAAGATGGGGGGTGGTTAAAAATTGGCTTCTGGGGAAATGGATGGTACACCCCAGCTGAATGACTGGTGCTGTGGAAAAGTTGGCAGGGGAACAGCAATTCAGCCCCAGTATGTAGTAACATTTTTCCTTAGCTTAGTGTTTTGGGAATGAGCTGCTGGATGGTGGGCTGCTCAACAGACCTATAGATTTGTACAACACCTGGAATTAGTAGCACTGCCTCCACACCATCCTCCACATGGCACCGACATCACTGCAGGTGTTGCTTCTCTTAAGAGGCTACAACTCCATACGCAAATTACAGGAGCAGACTGTTCTTTTTGGGTACTGTGACCCATTTTAAGAGAGAGCTCGAGGAAAAGGCTGGAACTGAGTGAGAGGGAGGAAAGAGGAACTTGCCTCAACCCCTCTCATCGCCTTCGTCAGATTTAGATCATGTGACCAGTTGGCATTTGTGAGAAACCACATGCACCTGGAGTGGGGTTAAATGTCAGGCCCCCTCCCCTTCACACGCGTGTAGCCACAACTCAGCTCACACACACACACAAAAAACACACACACTCACACTCATACACTCCCTCACATGTGCACATGAGCGCACACACACACACACACACACACACACACACACGTTTGTGCTTATACTCTCGAAGTTAGACTGATTTTTCTCAGCTGGTTTTCCTGTAAGCTAAGTGCCGCTACATAGGCTGAATGAGGTGAGATCTCTGAGGGAATACGATACCTTCTGAGAGGAGGAATTAGCTCTGCTGGATCCCATAGCTATTGTTCACAGCGACCCCCAGTTTGCCAGTGAGAGAGGAGTCATTCTTACACACATTTAATTGCCATCTTTTAAATATTACATAAAGAAAGAGTCAAAGTCCTTATGTGCTGAACCCCAGTCTATTGCTTTAGGACTGTGATTAATGCAAGATTGTGGTCTTCTGTGTGCATGTATTTCTGCATGTCTTTCAGGGTCTCCTGTGTATTCTGTGGCCTGGGGTCCGGACTCAGACAGAATCCTCTACACCTCAGGAAGGCAGCTAATAATCAAGCCTCTGCAACCCAGTGCCAAAGTCATACAAGTATAGTGTGCTAACTCTTTCTAAATAGAAAGAATCAATTGGTATTGAAATATGTAAATAAATGAGACAAGTCAATTATCTCACTAGTTTTCAGCTTATATGACTTTATTCCTTAGGATAATATAAACGTGTGCAGATTATTTAATATGTTTCAAAATAACTTAACCTTGGCTTCTGCATATGTCTCATACTGTCCTTCTACCTTTCGATTGGCCAATAAAGTATTGAAGGAGGTAAGACACCCAACCTTGCTACTGCTAATATTAGCTACAACTGTGGAAGAACACAAGCAGGCATTTGAGAATTTTTGATTGTTTCACTTTTGAAACCACTTTTGGATTGTTTCATATGCAACATCAAATTGACTTTACCTCTCTATACAGTATACATTATTCTTAAGGTTGTAATGTAGCCTCACGGCTTTGAAGGCAGATATCATTTCCTTGTGTGTCATATGTCAAAGTTGACACTAATGCTTCTCTCCAATGGAGAATTTGCCAGATCTGGACAGGAGCTTTTGCTATTTCTGGGTTTGTCTATCTTTACACAGTACTAACAGACATCTTACTTGACTGTGACAAAGTTTCAGCCTCCTAATGGAATGGTGAATTAATGGCAATACACATGCACTATAAACATGATACTGTGAATATGACGTTTTACTTCAGTATATTTCTAGTCCATGTATACATTTTTATTACTATTCTTCTTGAAGCTGAATTACACCTGGGACCTTTGTTAAACAGAGGAGGGTTTAATTTCTCAACACTTTGCTTTCTCTGAGCCATGACCACACATACAGAAGTGAGTACACTCTGTGGAATATCACTTAAATATTGAATTATTTAAAATTGCATGACCTTACACTAATTACTTCTAAAATGAACAGTAGGGTATTTGCTCTTATGTAAAATCAAAAACAGTTTTTAATAAATTTTACTATTAGAAATGCAGGCCCTGGGATTAGGAACTCAGTGCAACCAGAGTTAGTACACTTTTCATTACAGAGATTCACAGTCTTTCAATACTTCTCATGACAAACCTAATCCTCCTCGGCATGGAGGATACCAGTGTTGCACAAATTCCTGGACAGATGTTCTGCTATTCTTCAGAGACAAATTATTTCAGCTGTTCTTCGTTGGAGGGGTTGTGTTGCTCTATCTGTCTCTTTAAAATACCCCAAAGGTGTTTTCTTGGATTCAAGTCAGGCAACATACTTTGCCAGGTCATAGTTTTCACTTTTTTCTTCTCTTAAAACTTGTGTTATTTTGGCATATAATCTAGATCGTTATCATGCTGGAATATTCCTCCTCTGCTAAGCTTATGCAGAACAAGAGTCATCTTATGAACCAGTATCATGGTATATTCACAGCCATTCATGGTACCATCATCAGTACAAATGTCACCTCCCTAACACAATTTTGATATCATGCCACCACATATCATCACACTCCCACCTCCCTGCTTCACTGTCAGGACTATAACTTCATTGTGGTAGTCCTGGTCAGGTTCACACCAGACATGCTGGACCCCATCTGAGTCTCACAATTTTTCAGTTGCTCTGGCATATCTTTTTGCATGTGGAGCCATGATGCAAGCAGACATAGCCCATAGGTCCAAAACTGAAAGATTATGGTGCTCACAGGCCATTTTATAACCGTGTTCATGCAGTTAGGATAGTTGAAAATCATAGCTGTACTCAGTTTAGTTTCAATGATCACAGGTTTTCTAACAGTGATCTCAGATGTATACATTTTTGCTGCACTGAGTTTCTACTTCTGAAGCCTGTATTTTCAATTTAGTCTTTCTAAAGTATTGGTTGTTGATTGAGAGGAAATATTCTTCTTGTCATCTTCTTAGAAATAATGCAGTTTTGGAGAGGTGATTCAATTTTGAATCATTTGGCATTTAGATTATACTGCACAGGTGTGCACTTACTTTTGTTGTAAACTGTATACACAGGAACAAACACACACATGTCCAACTTCATCACCAACACAGCGACTCGAGATATTAACAGCTATGTGTAAAGAACACATAAAAGATTCTCTTTTGCAATCCCATGTGTTTACTTGTGCTTCCTTTGGGCACATGGAGTAAGCATGTAGGGTGCCAAACATAGTAAATAAAGTGCAGACATGTAGACAGAGCAGAAACAAGATGGTAAGTGAAGCTGAGGACAGCCTTTCTGTTCTTTTGTTATACTGTAACACAATATTAAGAGAGTAAGCTTTCAGTTAGGCTAATATGAAACAATTCATAAACTTTTAACTGTGTGCAAGATTTGGAATAAATGCCAACGGTTCTGGTGCCTATCCTGGATATCTTTATTTTTACCAATTTTTTTTAGAACCAACAAAAGTAAAGGAATTTATTAGAGATTCACCACTTCTCTTCATTAAAAGTTAAAGATTATATACGAATAGTATCACTGGGTTCTTGAGCTAAAATTCTTTCTTCCTTTCTCTCTCCCTCTCCCTCCCTCTTGTTCTCTCTCTCTCTCTCTTTGTCTCTCTCTAGTGGAAGGCTCATGATGGGGTTGTTCTGAAGGTGGACTGGAATTCTGTCAATGACCTCATCCTGTCAGGTGGAGAAGACTGTAAATATAAGGTTAGTGGTTTTGCAGTACACTTATAGATATTGTAGGGGTTGTTGAATTGCGTTTTAAGCCATGTTGTCCCTCGACAGGTATGGGACAGTTTCGGCCGTCTGCTTCACTCCTCGTCATCTCACGATTACCCGATCACCTCTTTGTCCTGGGCTCCAGATGGGGAGGTGTTTGCCGTGGGCTCCTTCAACACCCTGCGGCTCTGTGACAAGACTGGAGTAAGTGAAACCCATATACTCTCTTACCAATGCCTTCTTTTTAAATTGTTGAACTCCCCCAATATAATGTGAAGGTAATCGATGGGATATCAGTAATTATCAATATATTGCGAAGTGGAGGTTATTGCTGAACACAGCTGCTCCAAAACAGTAAAAAAAGAACAAATAGCAGGGGGTGCAACTTAAAGATGTTGCAGCAGCCGTACTGTTCAGTTGCTGAGATTATGAATATCTGGCACCTTTCACTCTTGATGAATTATTTGGATTGACTGTTGATTCGTGTATAATGAACCTTTGCTCTCGTGCAAACAGGATGTGCAGGCTGCGTGCTACATCAACTGATAATCAGATAATCCAAACACCAGCACTGTCTGGAACTTTGCCGCGAGGCAGTCCGTTCAACACCAGCACAAGTACACACTCAAATGCTCTAACAATGCAATTAGTTGTCCCCAGCTTAATTCCACTTTTACTCATGACCAAGAACTGTTAAAAGGATGATGGTAATCATGTGCTATAGTGGGACAAGGTAATGGATGTTTCATTTTATAAAAGGTCCTCAATGATTTAGGTTCTGTCAGTCGATAAAATTATAATGGAACTGATTTACTCCAGGTCGGAGCTAATTCTTAAAACCACATATAAACAGTGTATTTCTGGGTATAATCTTAAATAAAAAAGTAAATATGTTAACATAATGCATTCAGGATGCTAGTTCCTTCATTGAATGAAATGATGCATGCAATTTGACAAACAAAATTTCTGATCTTGGTCACTTTTTGAGCACATGGTAAAGTCAACATTTTCAAACAACTACTTGGGCATTTTATTTCTGACATCAGAAATGAGTATAAAGCATCACCTCTCAATGACACTAACTAGACAGCAGAGATGCTGAAGTGACAGTTAGCCTGACCTCTGGTATAAGCAGCTGTTGCTGACAACTTTGGCAGAAGCAGTGCAGCTGTAGATCATTGGACAATGTGCTTTATACCTATTGTAAGCTTCCATTTTGAATGTTTTCTGTTTTTGCTTTTACTCATCTACCAGTATGACATTTATGCTTTGTAGTCAGTCAAGTCCTTTTCCCCGAAACATACAGTATCTGTGGTATACTGTCAGCTTTTCCAGTGCAGTATGGTTTATATTGTGTAGCTCATTACAGGCCTCATGCTTTCTATACATCATTCATCTCTGTAAATCACATTAGGCCGCATGCCACATGTTCTTGTTACCTGGTGCTGATGGTAACTGCTGTAATGAGAGGGGAAATGAGAGAATGATGAATGGTAATTGTTGTTTTATTATTGCTGAACGTTTGGCCAGAAACAATATTACTGCTTCCCTCATGGGACATTTAGGGCTTCTTTGAGTTCATGTGGAGATGTCAGTGTATTGCTGCATCAGATTGCTGTAATCAAAACAAACAACCAGGGCTGGGTTTTTGTGTCCTGATCACCAGGCATTTCATGCTCCATTTTGATTTAATTAGGATCAAATGTCTGTTTTTTTCTGAAGCACTAAAACAAATGGGCTGGAGAAAGGTCTGAGCCAACACATATGTCTTTTCCAGTGGGGTAAGGTGTGTGTTTGTATGTGTTTTTAAGAGGTACATAAATATAGTGTGAACATTATGAACTTATTCCTTCCCATTACTTTCAGTTGTGTTTAGAAAATTTGCCAGCTTTTAGCCGTGAGCTGATGAAATCATTCAAATGAATCCAGCTTGTGTCCATTTTCTCTGTATAAACAAAAATAAAAAATATTGTGCTATTAAAATTATAACAGTCAGAAATAAGCACAACTTGCTCCTTTATTTTTTATTTTTTTGGTAATGACCTGAGTCACCTTACGTCCTCCCATTATGGGTTTGTTTACGTGGTTGGTTTGTTCCATTGTTTCATCATTGCACCACTTGCTTTGCTGTGGTGTGTCTTGGTTAAGTCAGTGTGATGATGATGATAATTATGATGATTATGGCTCTGCCCTGCTCTGACTGGAGGAAGGGTATGCATGCCTTCTCCTCCCTAAGCCCCTCAGAGACAGTGTGTACTGTAGCCTGGTGTGGGAGGCTTGCTCAAGAAGAGGAGGTGGGGGGGAAAGAGAAACAGAGAAAAAGAAAATCCTCCTCAAAGGTCACTCCATCTGAGTCGCTTTCTATGTGTGAAGTCAGGCACATGGTCCTTTCACACATCATGCTAGAGAAAGTTCAGTTTGGATTCAAATGCACACTCAGCCACTGGAGTATAATTACTGTAATGTTGTTTTGCATGTGAATTTGGAAACAAACACAGAAACCTTTAACCAGTGCTGTACCTGTGTTGTTGCTTTGGTTTGTTTGCGGTGCAGTAAGGGTTAAGCAGTGTGAAGAGTCTTTTCAGTTTCTAGCGTGACTAATGGGAAGGAGTTTCATTCTGTATCTGCTACAATGAAACCTTGCACTTTAACGTATTGCTGCTGGCTCAGCAGGATCAGTCCCGTGCATTTAACCCCTTCACCTCCCGTCCAGCTTGGCTCTCCTCTCATCCTAAACGATCAACTCTCTCTTGCTCTTTTACTTTTTCCCCTCCATTATTTAGGGCAGATGCAGTGTGTCACCCCCCCCCCCTATTATCACCATGGAGGGTGGGTGAACAGACACAGACATAAAAAGTTTATATCAAGGCAAAAGTACTGGGAAATATTAGTCTTGTAGTTCCAGCAAGTGACCCGAGGACTGATTACAAAGTTTGTCCTGCTTTGTTTATCCATGACGCGTCAACATTTAGTTATTATTGAATACAATAATGAATTATTAAAGCATTTTTAATTATTTTATTTGCAATTTTGTTGAGCTTGGAGTTTTTTTTTCGTGTGGAGCACTTTTTCTTTTTACAGGAGGCTTAACAGCACACAAGACACAAAGAGGTTCACTGTCCCTTTTACAAGATTTGGGAGACACAATAAGTCAGTGTCTGTCTGTGTGCCTGCCATAGTATATGCATGTGCCCACATGCCTGTGTGTGTCTCTGTGTGTGCGTGTGTGTGCAACCATTGCCGTGCAAATGTGCCTGCGAGACAGCAGTCTATTTACGAGGCGCTGCAGCTGGTGTCTAGCGTCTGGACCCTGTCACGATCCCTGACACTGTCACTGGCTAACAAGTAGGCCTCATTGTGCCAGGCAAGCACCCTCTCGCTTCTTTCTCTCCGCCCCTTCTCCCCCTTCTCTTCTGTACACTTTTTTTCTCTCTCTCTCCACTGTACACCCATGCTCACATACATAAATGTAATAGCTGCTTGGTTTTGCTATTCTAATTCCGTGCAGGAATATCGTGCAGACACTCCGCACATATTGTAGAGGAATTAGAACATTTTTTTTGCCTCTTTTAATCTTTCATGGATTGAATAAAAAATTGTGCTGTTTAGGCATCTTTTTTTCCTCATTTTTCTTTGGTTATAGTTTTCAGAAACCATACTGATAAATGAAGAGGAAGTTCTACTTTTCTGATAGGACAGACAGACTACAGGATATTGACCTAAGTTCAGAGGTTGCTCACAGGCACATAAGCAGGGTAGAATCAAGAAGGCATGACTTATGTTGACCCCCCATTTGCCAGACTGACTTTGTTCAAATGAAAAATGAGCCTGTGATTTTTCATGCAAGGCTAATGTCGATTTGAAGAGCCTCATTGAACCTAGTGATTGCTTCTTCTCTCTCTCCTCTGATCTTCCCCAACTGAGATCTTACTGAAGGCTGAGCTTAGCCCCCTTGTACACCAGGTCCCTGTCCTGCTCCAACTAATAATCCAATGTACAGATCCTCTATTCCACCCCCCCACCCCCTTCTCATGTCTACTCCTCTATTTGTAGGTTATACTTAACCACAGGCAACCTAGTTAGGATCAGATGGTTTTAATGTTGGCCTAAGGCTGAGCCCTATTTCTTCCCGACAGCCTTGTCCCGTGTAAAAACAAAAACTGTCTCCAGAGATGAATGTGTTTTCCAATGTGATAACAGCTGTCACCCTCACAAAGTTTTGGGATACTAGTAGTCATAAATAATATGTCAAAGTTAAGCCTCATAATGGCAGTGTTGTTTTCAAGATTAGGGTATGTACAAGTGTTAAACCACTGGTATCTCCTTGTGGATACTGCCTGTTATTTCATAGAATGGTCAAATAGTCCTCAGTCATTAAAATCCATGATTTGTTATCTCTAGCAGTGATTTTCTGCTTGCTTCAATGTCCTTGGAACAAACTGATTCTTCCTTTATCTGTCCACTTTGTGCCAGTACACTCGTCAAACAACTATTCTGTATGAGCTTATGTGGAAGATTGAGCCACATCATTTTCCTCCTAATTGCCTCTTGGTCTGTAAGATCCAAGCATGTTTTCCTTTTTTAAAGATGGAATTATCCCATTCTGAGAATAAGTGTAAATCTTTCCCTCTCTTTCTTCCTTCTGCTGCTCATGCCTCCCTCCTCCCCTTGGGTTTGTTGGACTACCTTGTGCTTATCAGTTCTCCCCCGCTTGGCTCCCTTCCCCTTACGCCTTCCCCAAAGCCCTCTTTACCTCCCTTTTTTTTCTGGGTGAGTCCAGCGGTCCCCTTAGGGCCTTGCTCAGCACTGCCACTTTTGGAATGAGTCCATGTTTAGCTGGAATCACCATTGCTCCTGTCTCTCCCGGTTTCTTTCTCATCCTTTCCCTCTTTAACTGCACCCTCATTCACTATAGGATCTTTGTCTGCTATCATTGTAGCTGCCAACCATTATTTTCTCTCAGAGAGTGTATTGCTCTTGATTGTCCGTTTAGTCTGCCAGTCTCCTTGCTGTCTTTATTCTCTTTTTAGCTGTAGACTCTCATCCTCTGTGACATACCACTTTCTTCCTTGCTGCATGACTTCAGGCTTCTCCCTCTTATCAATTAGTCCCTCTAACAGTTTTCCCCTTTATCACTAGTGAGCATATACCTGAGCCTGTGCTGGCAGTTTGCTACCAGCCACTGGTCAGCCAACATCTGGAAATTGCCGCTGCTGGAAAAGAATTAAACGTCCCAGAGTTTTGGTCCCGATTGTGAACCACCGTTAGTGGAGCATGAAAAAGCAAAAGAAACCACTGTAGATTTATTAGGGTGCGAGCCTTTATCTGTTTTCATCACATGAAAATGGGACGTTTAGTATTGTATGGTTTAGGCAGCAGAAGTAGGAGAGACAGACACGCTCATAGAGGACAGGGGGTAGAAAAACAGCAGAGAGGGAGAGTTGTACGGGGGAGAAAAGATGAAAAGTAAGTCAGAGTGAAATTATTGGCATAGGTCTGACAAAGAAAGAGCATGTGCACATTAGAAAAGATGGTGACTGAGTGTTTGAAAAAAGACGAGTAAGTTTGAGTGTGTGTCAGAGAGAGAGAGAGAGAGAGAGAGAGCGAGAGCAAGGGAGCAAACAAAGAGAGTCCTGAGTCAGCAGCAGAGCAGTTTTCTCCCCAGGCAACTGGGTAGGGCTACTTCTCTCTCTCTATTTCTCTCTCTCGCTCTCTCTCTTTACCCCTCCCTCCCTCCCCTTACAAATCTGTGCTTTTGCATGCTATTTCTTGCTCTCTGCACTCTTCCTTTCTGTTCTTCTCGCTGTAGCAAGAACAGAAAGCTCCCTCCGTACAATGTGAACTGAACTGGTAGAAAGAGAGCGCAAGTTTCTGAAAAGAACAACTGGGGTCTGTCTCGCCCTTCAGAGTTCTCTTCCTCTACCGTTTACCCTTATTTTCATGGGAATCATTTTTACTCGTTTCTTTTAGCTCATTTTGATGTGGCTGCCAGTCCTGACGAAGCATAGTTTAGTGTGTGAATAGCGTAAGACTGTAAGATGCAATACTTACACGTAGACTTAATCTATCATCCCAAGGAGCTCATTAGTTTCCCCACCAGAATGTGAGGATAATGGTTTCTCCTTTGTATTCTAGGCCCTTTGTGCCGAACAGGCTTTGGTTTTCTGTGTTGCTGAACTCATTCTGGCACACTCTGTGGAACAGTGTATACTAAGGTCCATCTTGCAGATGATTGACCCCAATTTTTTTAGTGCAAGCTTGTGTGAGTGTGGGTGCCTGTGTGTGTAAAGTGGGTTAGAGTAAAAGGCACTTGTTGACATGGTATTACTTTTACACCTCTCTAGAGTTCGGCTAAAGGCTTGCCTTGTTGGAAACCAGAAAGGAGGGGAGCATGAAAAAGAGCTGAGAAAAGAGAGCAGTTGGAGGGGTGGGGGGTGGGGTAGTGTGGAACTGTCCAATATATCCTTTAAAGTTGGCCTAGGCAGTGAGGCTTGGAGGATTGGTCTCCATAAAAGACGGTGGTTTCTCTTTCCCTCAAGTCTCTCTCTCTCTCTCTCTCTCTCTTTCTATCTCTCTCTCTCTCTCTCTCTTTCTTTTTTTTCTTCACTTCTCAACCCCCTCCATCCCTCCCTCCCCCCACGGCTGGAGTAAGAGTATGACAGTGAGACAGTGCCCTGCCAGCCCCTCTGGCAGAGTCATCATTCTTAGCAGCACTAAATCACTACCTCTACTAGCTAGACAAACATGTCACACTCGCAGAGAGAAAGAAGGAGAAAGAAAGGAAAGGGGGATAAAATGGTATAAGGAGAGAGGGTGATACTTGGTGACGAAGGCAGGGAGCAAATACAGGGCTTTGGTTGTGCACACAAATAAGGGAAAGGAAAGCATGTGTGGAACTGGGGTATCACTTTGAGCTTTACTGCCAACCCAGAGTTCATTAAGGGCTGTTATTGAGGACTAGGGCTGGGCTGGAGGCAATGGACCAAGATCCAAAAGAGGATGATTTGAAAGGGTTTAATTCTGGCTGCACCCCAGGGTTCCTCCCCCCTTTCTGCTGGCTTCCACATGGATCAGAATGGTGCTATGCTTTGACACTGACTATTTTATTGACTGGTTGCTTCATTTGTTTTAATTTCTCATATATATTTGCCTCCACAGTAATGGTTTTGTCACTGGATATGTATATGTATGCTGCTTAATGTTTATGGTTATATGTGGATATTTGTCTTTGTTTGCCTTCTATGAAAACAATATTCATAGTTCTATGTGGTTATCACAATATAAATATTATAAAAATTAGCCGTGGTGAAAGGATGAAATTTACATTAGCTGTTATCAACAGGTAATACAAAACCCTATGAAGCACAATTGTAAGTGTCTTACAAATTAAACAGTTTGTGTAGGGATCCCACTGAAAGTTGTCTTGGCTCATTGGATACATTTTTCAAACCTTTCAACCTGTGCAGGGCTGGAGATGAACTAAGTAATTCAGCATATTCTTGACCTGCTGTCAGTGATGTAGCGGGGGTCTTATGTGCTCTGCCATTTGTAGCATGCCAAAACACATTTAAATACCCAAATTACCTGTGTGTGTGTGTGTGTGATCGGAAGAGCACACGTCTG
>OMNN01030787.1:13239-37320 GCA_900302755.1 Chromis chromis
GAAATGTGATCTGATCTTCATCTTAGTCAGGGGTATTGACAAGTATAATGTGCCTAAAATAATAACCTCCAAACTCATTTTCTTATCGGGACTCCAATTAGCTTTTCTGAGGTAATTAACTCAAGGGTTCACATACTTTTTCCACTAGCTCTATGAGGTTTTTATGGTTGTTCTCAATGAAGACATGAAAGATCATAATTTTTTTTGTGTTACTATTTTAGGCACATTATATTTGTCAATACCCCTGACTTAGATGAAGGTCAGATCACATTTCATGACAAATTAATGCAGAAAACCATGAAATTCCAAAGGGTTCACATACTTTTTCTTGCAATTGTATATAAAGGCCATAGTTGTGTCTACTATTAAATAGAGCTCAATGGTGGTACTGAATGCTCTGATTAGATAAATAACCAAATGTCATGACCATGGCATGATTTGCTGCATGTCAGTCCCCCAGTCTTCCTTCTACCTTTCCTGTCATCCCTTGACTGCACCAAAAAAGAAATATAAAAAAAGAAATAGGAAATGTATTTATTATTATGAATTGACGATAACATTCTGTCTACTGGCCTCCAATATTTATCCTCTCTCTTACTATAGCCATGTGTCTGAGGTCAAGACAGTCCAAAACGCTGTGGCTGCTCCTTTATTTTCTTGTCATCGTCAGAAATTTAATGCTCTTTCTCTCTCAATCTCTCCTATTTTATGTCTTCATCTTTGTCTTTTTCCCAGTGTGTCTCTGCTTTGTGCATTTGGAGGTATTATCTGTGAACATGTTGCATATACAGTATATAATAAGACACATACACAAAGTTAGCACCTGCCTCATCTTCCAGTATTTTCTTAGTTCTACCTTTTTTCTTTTTTCTTAACATTCCTTCCGCTCCTCCCTGCTGATGGCAGGACTTCACAGTTCAGCAGTGTAATGTGTTTGGGCTGTCTGCTGACACATCCCTGGAGACAAACCTACATTGCGGTAATATAGTCATGCAAGCAAATGCAGCGATGGAACGAGCATGGAGAAATGTACCTCTGACTATTATTCAGCTTGGAAGGAAGAATGGAGTTAAAGATGAAGAAAGAAAGGGATTCCCCCTTATTAAAACCACTCCCAATTAGGTTGATTACCGACAGTGCTGGCTGCTGCTGTTGGCTGTAACACCAGGATGCTGCGGTCAACTGGGCTGTAAATGACGCATGGTGAGACAGGAGAAAATGCTTTGATACACATTGTGTGTGCGTGTGTGCGTGAATGTGGGAGTATTTGTTTCCACTTGTTCACCTGGGTGTGCGTAGTTGTGTGTCTGCATTTACATCTACATGTATGCAAACATTTGGCTGTGCTTTTCTTTATTTGCTTATGTGTGTCTACACTTATCCCAAATGTGCTTTTATATGTGTTTGAGAAAGATTCTCAATTTTACAAGCGACTTTGGGAGTTCTCTTGCGCTGTCTAATAAATCGTAGCCGTGAAAATAAACCCAATGTCCACAGTTCAGTAAGTAATCTCTAACAGCTCTGTCTGCACTACAACACCAGAAGATATTAGCAGGTAAACTGCCAACTTGTATCAACAGTGCCTTTCCTGAGAGGAATGAGTCATCCCAGTATAAAATTTCTCCCAGATTGTTTTATGCAAGAGAAGCCCGCTTTCATTGGAACCCCCCCTCTGTTGTGTTATTACACTCTATTGTAGAATAAGTTGTTCCTTAGTCAGTTCACCAAGCCTGGAAAGTTCTGAGTACTCTTGTGTGTCATATCTTCATCATATCATAGCTCACTTTCTCTCTCACACCCTCTGTTCTTGTCTCTCACACTTTCTCCCACCATCCTTGTCTATATCGATTTGTCTCCTCATTTATCACTTCCCCCCCAATTCCTTCATGTGCCTTTCCGTCTCTCCCTCAGACCCCATTTATTCTACTTTACCCCAAGTGAACCCCAAGTCCAGAGTAGTGAGCCTTCCCCCAAAGCACTGAGATATAAATAAGGCAATGTTTTTTGTGTAAAATTACCTATGTCTTACTGGCCCATACACCATGGATTTGTCATATATACATACTTCTCCACCCACAGCAATAAAACTGACCATAACTGTGTATTCTACACAGGTTTACTGATGTCATGTGTTAATGCTCAGTTTTTCAGGAGTTCCTCTAGTTGTGTTTTGCAGTGCTTATTGTAGCTCTAAGTTGAATTGCTGTTAGATGATTGCTCTAATAAAATGTCATTTACATGTTGCCTTATATTCGGTACACCTGTTAAAAGCTTCAAAGTCACACATTTGAATAATAAGCACTGTAATTATAGTTACTAATTTTACTGACAACCGGACACTAAATCAGGTGTGCTGGTGCTTTCTTTAACTTTCCCAGACTTACAGCCAAGCCGAATGGTGTGAGAATGTCTTGAGTTAAAAAGGCACATTTGAAGGGCGTTATTAGTCATCTCATGTTGAGGTTTCCAAATGGGCTGCTGCTGCTGCAGCTTTAACTGACCAGATCAGCCCTCCCATGTCAACAGCTAGTAGAAGGGGTTTCAGTCTGCTGAGTTATGGGACCAAAAGGACAACTTCAGAACAGCCTGTGACCACAGTGACACATCTCTGTTTTAATGGAAAGGACAGGGAATGTTTTAAGCTTTCCTTATTAAGTTGGGGGTTTTGCTACTTTTGGTTCTTTCAGAAATGAGTGGGTGTTTGGCTGCTCTCTGGATCACATCAGGGTTTTCTCACTGTCATCATGTCTGCCGCACCTTTTCGTTTACCAAATCAAAGAAACACCGAGTTTGAATTTGAATCTCATAGAGGTTCACATTAGTAACTGTGTTCCCAAAATAGTGAGACACACAGGAGTCACACCTGTTCACCTTTAAACTGATTGTCGTATGTTAGTTAAATTCTCATCACTCTGGCAGCTTATACTCAGGCTAATAAAAAGCTTACTTTCTACATACCATTCCTCCTAAAATGGGGGAACCAATTCATTTTTATTGGTCATTAACTCATCAGTTGGGAAACATAAAGGCAAAGTCGTTGACATAGGAAAACTAATACTGCTGCTTTTCCAGAAAACCAAGCGTGTACACTAATAATATCAGATGAGTACAATAGTCTGGAGGCCAGTGATGTGGTTGGTGTAACTGCACTGTATGTTTGGCTGCTTTGCTATCACAGACTCAGACTGCTGTAATTGAACTGTGTAAAAACAGAGGCAAGCATTCGTGCAACTGAAGTTTGAGGTTGAGTTGTTTATGTGTTTTAATTTCATCTGGCCCAGTTGTAAATGTATCAATGAACTGTGTTAGTTTTTATACATAATTAGAGGTATCGATATTTCACTTTGAAACTAGAACTGATTCTGAAGATTTTTCCCCGTCTATCTGAACCCTCATTCCTTTCTCTTTCTTCCCAAGGCATAATTACTTAGTGGCTGCTTCTACTTTATCCACAAAGCGTTTTGTACAAGACATTTTTCCTCATCAAAGTCCAAATGTTTTTTATTTGAATATGTATCTTTTACCTTCTGTTTTCCCTCTGCAGTTCCACCCAGTGTTGTACATTCAGTTTATTGCTACTCCTTCTGTGTTTCTAGATACAGTTCAGGCTGCCTCTGTGTTGCTGGAGTTGAAAGATGTGTTGGTGAGAACAGGACTGAAGGATCGGAGCCGTGTCCTTTTGGGGCCCTTCACCTGCAGCAGCTCGCTGGAGGCTCGGTGGTGTCGGCACAGCGGCAGCCCTGGACCTGAGCCTGGTCCCCCGAAACTGCTGCTGGACCTGAAGGGAGGCCTTCTGCAGGTTTGTATACACAACTCAGCTTCCTTAATCATAAGATTTATCACCTCAGAGTTCAGGGTCAGATCAGCACCTCTGCACCTGGTTGGAAGTGAGTGTCTTTCTCAAGGACATTTAGTACATACACGATGCATGGTTCTTCCGGCTAAAGATGAGCCTTAATCATGAGAAGATGCTATTGCCCCCCCCCAAAAAAATCATCTTAAGTGTCCTTAGTGTCCAAATTAAACTTTACAGAATTAGTAAGCCGACACCCTCAGGCATAGCTCATCACACTCTTAACACTCTTAAATCTGCTGTTCCTCTTTAATTCTGCCACAGCTTCTGTCCTCTTTGCAGTGAGGTGATGACAGTAGGAATTGTATGCTGTAATTCCACTGTAGATTTGAGTCACATCTGTTGGTTAAGTGGTGGAACATTATTAGGCTGTTTTTTAGGGGTTTATATCTTATGCGTGCCTTTTTTCCTGTGAAGTTACATAATGTCCACACTGAAAAGTCCCTTTTCAATGTGACTAACTGAACACATTATTACTATTATTCCATATTACTTCTCCAGGGGGAACCCCCTCCCCCATCTTCAATGGTTCCCTTAATGCTTTTATTGCGTGCCCATTAACAGAAACATCACTTGCAACTCAACACTTAATACGTAATCATACATTTCCCTCTGCAAATATTGGCGTTTGTGGTGTTTTAATCAAGTGCTGTACAAAAACCACCGGAATTCCTTCCGATTCCTTCTTCTCGTGCTCTCTTTCCAAAAACTTGGGAAAAAAATCCCCAAATTTTCCTGTTTTTAGAGTTTAGTCATAACCCACCCTTGCGAACTAGTGAGTAGCAGGCAAGCAGGCAGGCAGCTCCATGTGTGAAGAGTTTTTGACTCAGAGATTCCTGGTCCTTAGTCCAAACCCCAGGCAGACTCGCTTTGATGGAGCACGGGAAGGGGAATGCCGTGGGTAAGTGAGGAGGATGTAAGGTTGTGTTGGGTAATGTTAGTAAGGTTGTGAACGGGTGATGACGAGGGTAACCCTGACTGCTTCTCTTCCTGTTTTGGAAAAGAAAGTATGTAGTCATTGATGCAGGTATTTATGCAACATCCATAAATCTATGTCATTGTGTAACCTTTTTTCTTATCCCTGTTTTTTACTCTCTTTCCTTACTTTCTTTATATCTGTCTTATTTTTTTAAATCACTACATACGACACTCTCTGGTTGCTGTCTTGCTCTCCACTATCTTACCTTTCTTTCTCTGTCCCAACAGGTCTTTTGGGGCCAGGAGCACCTGAACTGCCTGAAACTGGTGGAGGAGCACCTCCGCACCTACATCCATCTCCAGAAAGGGGATCTGACTGATAGTTGTTCTAAGGGCAAGGCCTACCACACCCAACCACCTTCCTCCCCAGGGTCTCCCTCTCCTCGGACAGAACACAGCTCAGATGACTTGCGCACAGGTCATTTTCAGTACATCCAGGACTCAGGTGAATGTTTTTACAATGCATGTTAATCTAATGCAGTGATGACATGTACCTTATAGAGCATCTATACCAGGCTGCATCAATCTAGGTACATTTTTGGTTACAATAATCAATTTGAAGTGACTTGATTGTTTTGTGGAACTTTTTATTTCAGAGCAGTGCCTCAGTGGGTGAGCTGCATTATCCCTAAAATTGATATACCTGGGCATAGATTTAGCTGCTTATTTCTTGACAAGGTTCAGTCCATAAAATGAGCAGTAACCATAGTCATAAATTTATGTAACTGAGTTGGACAAACTAAAAAAAGATCCTTTGTGGCAAAGTGAGATGTCACTTAAGATACACATCGGCTCAAATCAAAGTCAGATCAAAGCCCTCTGTGAAAAGAAGTTTCATCGGACATGTCTGTCTGTTTCCACTCTTAGTAACATGGTGTTTATTCCCTCTCTTTGTGCTTTGTGTGTGCTGTCCTTTGTGTGCACACACTCAGACACACAGCAACATTATACACAGAGGATCAAACTTCTCTCTGGCTGTAGACCAGCCGTCCACTCTGTCAGCTGTGGTTGAGTCTTTGTTTGTTGCACTGTTCCACTGGTCTTTGATGCATTTAATATTCTGGCTGAAGCAGGAGAACGTACAGTAGTGAACTATAACCAAGAAGACAATCTGTCTGCAACATGTTGTCAGCAGCCAGAGAAAACCGGGCCCCAGAGTACGGAGAAGAGTGAGTGGCCCCCCAAGGCCTGACACAGGGATGGATGGGATAGATGGACAGAAGAGTAAATGAAAGATGGTGGGAGAGAAGGCTGGAAAGAGTCTCTGTCTCACTTTCTCTAAGTTCACACAAACACAAATGAAAGCAAAACCTCATGAAAGTGTCTGTTTTTTCTTTCTTTCATCCATTTTTTTTGCCAAAGAACAATATGCTGTCTACCTTCAAGAGCACAGCTCCCTGTTTGATATAAAGGGAAGAATTAGCCCCAGACAGATTTCACTGCCACTAGAAATGGGTTTTCTGAAAAAAAGCTCTCAGTGTTTAAACCCCTAGAGGCCAAACAAAGCAGCAGTTCTCTGCTTGACTGTTTTTTTCAAATAAACATTTTTCCAAAGGACTTGAATCCCAAACAGCAGCCACGACGTGAGTCAAACACCACTCACAAGTTTAGATCCAGTGTTATCCAGCGTTTGCAGGTGCCTGGCATGGTTCAATCAATGGCTGTTTACTCAATAGCAAAAATGTTTGCTCAGCCACTTTGTTTATGCGCAGCTTCTTATGCATATAAACATTCCGAAAGTGTGGAAATATCCACAGTGCTTTTTTAGGCGATATTGTTTTGGAGGGTTTAGATTCCATAGTACAAATAACCATAAAAACATTGCTTCACCAAAGATCTATGCAAGTTAAATTTAGCTCTTCTGCCACAAAAGTGAATTTTGTGATGTCACAAGAATACATTACAATTTTCATCACATTCTTTCCAACCTGCGTCTTTCCTCCTCAAACATCTGAACATTTTCAAGGAGGCCAGTTAAGCTTTTAACTTTAAACTGTATTTTTGTTTAATGTTTCCTTGACTGCAGTAGAGTTCAGTTAACTCATAATTTGCTGTATGTTAACATAAAGATGTGTGGATTCCTTCCCGTTCCAGACCTGCTTTCCCTCTTTGTTTGTTATGTGTTATATGTGTACAGATTACATTTAATTCTGATCATTTTGTTCTGATATCATGTTTTTTATTCTTGCAGCTTCACATAGACTGCCAGGACCCCATGAGGTGGTGTTTTACAGCGAGACGGAGGACAGCCCAGGGGTGATGCTTTGGAGATACCCTGAACCTCGTGTCCTCACCTTTGTCAGGATAACGCCTATCCCTTTCAACACCACAGAAGACCCTGAGATCAGCACTGCTGACCTGGGAGATGTCCTACAGGTAGACATGGGAACACATATCACCACTTTGCATAGCTGGTGAAGAACAAACTTCCAGGTCCTCTCTTCTCTTTATACCATTCTGTGTTTAATTTTACTCTGACAACCCTAAAAGCAAAGAGTGGTGATGTACTAGGCAGCTACATTTTAGTTCATTGCATCAGCTGTATCGGGATGTATAGTCGTTTGCTGTTAGGAAAAGGGTATAAGAGTGGTTAGATGAGAAGAGAATCCACACATCTCTCTCACTGCTCCTTGCTTAACATCACCTGCACTAAAAAAGAAGAAAACAGTCTTAGAACTGGGCTGTGTGCCATTGTGATTCTCTCAACATGAGTCATGAGAACTCCCATACCCTACATGTTATTGAATGACAGAGACCCCTGCTGTCCCTCCAAAACATGTAATACATGGTCAGGCAGCTGTGGAAGTCATCTTGCATGCTCTGGTGTGAATAGCCAGGTGTCTCCAGCCCCAGATGAGGTTATATTTTGGCAGGCTGTAGCAGCTACCGAGCCTTCAGGGCCTCAGTGGGGGACAGGACATCCCACTTTTCCTCCTATCACTCATCCTCCGCCTTTCTATCCTCCGCCTCTCTGTGCAGCTTATCATCGTCGAAGGCAAGCTGGGTCCCAAGTCAGGCTCTTTTGCACTCTCCTCCATATGCTTTCCTTTTTCCCAGGGCCGAAATATGCTATTTTTATCATAGCAACAGTTATTTCAAGTCACATTTTTTGATCATGCATTTAGCAATGGAATCTGTGGAAACAGAAAACGCAAAACACATTTTTGTCACCGTGTCTGCTAAGCTAATCCCAGTCCCTGATATTATTTAAAGTTCTATTGCTATTGCTGTTTTAAATTCATCTATGAGAAGCAGCTGTCGAGCAACTGATAATTTACCTACATCAAACTGATGCAAGTATGGGTCAAAAATAATACAAACAGCTGATGAGGGATACGCATTATTACAATATCAGGCAAGGATTACTTTATGAGGATTGTGACAAAGTAAATCCCAACAGACATTTGTAAAACAGGACTTATTGCTTCTGAATTATGCATTTATTATGAATTGTCATTATTAACATTGTATCCCAGAAATAAGTAATATCACATTATCCTAAAATTCAGGAAAGTAGCAAGTTGTATGACATTTTCAGTCCATTTATAAGGACGTTTAAATGACATATTTAAGCCGGAGGGTTAGGTTACCTCCCCTCGTCCTTATCCTTCTGATTCTTTCCTCCATCTGCTTCAGAGGCTTCTCATCTCCCCATCTGCTTCCTTTATCTCTCAGATTCTTTCCTGGACTCCCACAATCATTTCACCTACAGTACAGATGTTTTCTTCAGTCTTGTTTATGTATGCTGGCCCAGGAGAGGCAAGATATTGGAAGATGCTGCAGATGTCTTTGACTTCCCAGCGAGGCCCCACAGCTGTAAAGTCTGTAATGAGCAAAACTCCAAAGCCTCTCACTGATTGGCCACATATTGAGTTACAGTGGAGAAAAGAGGGAGCTGATATGTGTAGAGGAGGGAGGCTTGAGGAAAGATGCGGTGATAGACAGAGTTTGGATAAGGAGAGGGTGTGCTTAATGGGAGCTGGGCAGCAGGAAGGAAGAGTGGGAAGAGAGCGAGATAGAGTGAGAGGGGGGCCAAGAAGTATGGAGATAGATAGTCACAGAGGGAGGTGGTGTCTTCCGCAATGCTTATAAAGCTTACAGAAGCCCCTGAGTAAGAGGAGCTTTGTGAAGATTCACTTTTTCTAGTCCAAGGGTTAGAAAGGTCATTACTCACCAGTAGAGGCAGAGGGAGCCACACTGTATGCCCTTTTTGGCAGGAGATATGGTTTAACAAGCTAGCAGGCTCTTCACACACAAGATGAGTCACATTCACACAATGAACATGTATTTACAATCTGTCATAAGCTACTTAGACAGCGGTATATCAAATATCAGTAAGGAAAAGGCTGGGCGCATGCATTTATGGCTGCAGATGTGCTTATATCTGTGTTTGTACATAAAAGCCTGTGATTATAGACATACGTTTCAGCGTGTGTGTGTGTGTGTGTGTGTGTGCGTGTGCGTGTGCGTGTGCGTGTGCGTGTGCGTGTGCGTGCGTGTGTTACACAGCAGGAATTTTAGAACCAGTGGAAGATGAACATGTGGTTTCCACATCTTCTATTTTCCCCCCTGTCATGTGGCCTGGTTCTACCTCTTCTGACAGGTCTGTTAAAAGGAATCAGGTAATGAGGCTGCCACTGGGATAGCGGTGAAAAAAGGAGGCTCAGAGCACACAACTATTACTGAAACCACTTTATGCGGGGATTAGACACAGTATCTATAGAGTCTGTGGGGAAAATCAATTAAAGCTTGGTATTGAGAGAGGAGCGTTTGACAACTAAGAACACTGTGTAAATAATTGTGCAACCTTATTTGTCTCTGTTTCACATAAAAACCACTACTAACCGTAAGGGGGTCATAGGTCAGCAGTAAGTCTCCTAATCCTGCTTTTTGTATTTTTGTGGGCTTCATGTAAATTCACTGGCCCTGCAGCAGATATGTCTGTAACAGGACACTCAGACGGTTGGAACAGTGGGCATGTGGCAAGTGGTGCAGTTTGTAATGTTAATGAAAGGCATTACGTACAAAGTGTGTGTGTGTGTGTGTGTGTGTTGAATGGATTTAAATTCATTGTTGAAAGCTATTCTGATGCATTTTGTCAGCACTGCTAAAACAGTACCATGTGTCATGGACAGAAAGAAATGGAAATTAAAATAATTCTAAGCTATTTGATCTGTTTACTGATAAGTTACGCCGTCCTTCTCACCTCATATCTTCGTCCAAACACTCGCGTAGCATTAGGTCTGCTGTGTGTTTGTAGAAGGGTTGGGTTTGTGGGGGTTATTTTAACTGGATCTCTTGGTCATCAGCCAAAGTTTATTGTGATCCCAGATTTAATTGATTTCAGCCTCTATGACACAATGATTATGCTCTCCCTTTTTACGAAACTTCAAAAGTCTCAGTTAATTTATTTCTTCATTCCTCCCAAGGCCAGAAAGAAAGTCCAGCTAAAGAGAACGGAAATGCAGCCATAAAAATTCAAAACACAGTAATAGCTCCGTCTCTGTTCCAAAGGAATTTCATTTACTTTACATCAAGACTGTGCAGCGAGAGAGAGAGGGAGCGGGAAAGAGAAAGAAGGCAGTCATAATTTCTCAGGCCTCTAAAATTACCATGTGGCCACGCGGAGATGGAGGCTGATAGATTTTGAGAAATGGAAAGTGAGAGGCATAGGGAAAGAAAAGAAACGAGTAGAAAAGAGAGAGTGATAGTTAGCATTAAGCGGCCTGGTCAATGCTCTTTGTCACTTAGGCAGTGATGTTTTTTTCAGTTTAGCAGCAGGTGGACAGAGAAAAGGATTACACGTAAACGAAATAAATGTGAATTTGCTCCACATTTTTCCTTCTCATCATTCTCTACCTCCTCCTCTCTTCTCTTTCTCCTTTTGTCACCCTCTCCCCTCCTCTTTTCCTTTGGTCCTTCTCTCCGATGCACTGAGTAGAAGAAGAGGAGGGGGGGGCTCTTGCTCTGAGCCTTGCTGCTCGCTTGTCCCCAGAGCAGATCATATTAACATTTTATAAAATCAAGATTTCCTGCATTTAAATAGTTGTGGTTTCCCAACTGGTTCCAGTATCTCGGAGGGGGAATTCAAACCTCCTTCCATTACTCAAAGTCAAATTGCTGCCCGCGCTGTTTTTACATACAGTAGAAGGGGAGCGATGACATAGTGATAGGGGGGGGCAGCTGAAAAGCGACAGATCCCTGATGGAGCATCCACAGGTTCCCACCTGTAGAGTGCCTAAGTGATGAAGGGATAGGAGGGGAGAGGAAGGTGACTCATTCTCACCTTCTCACCGCCGTGTGGTCCAGTTCTCTGAATCATAAGCAGGTGTTCTTATTGCTCTTTTTCCGTCCCTCCTGTTCGTCTTCCCTCCCCCCTTCTTCTGCTTCTCTGTGGGGTTCTGAAGCCTGAGAAACATGGAGTAAACACAGGGGTTATGACTCAGCCTGACCCCAGCTCAGGGGAGCAGGAGGAGGAGATGTAGCAGAGAGCAAAACTTGAGTTCACACACAGCATATAGTAAAATAAATGTAACCCATTCTTTTCCTCATACACACGCCTTAGCTTTTCTCAATATGCAAATGTGTTAATGTCATCATCCACTCGCTGTTTGAGGAAGTCGCCCAGTTTGCGCTGACTTTTTCTTGACAAACATCACACCATCTGCTCCCCTGCTGTTGCTTTCGTGCATGGCACTGTGGGATAGCCTTTCATGTCCCAGCAGGGCTCTGCACTGCCATAGTGGCCCTGCTGGCCTTGCGAGCGATATCATAAAAGCTCCGTGGCCTGAGATGAACCAGCAACCTTCAGCCATAACCACTTCTGCAGCTGCTGTTTCGGTCATTGTTGTTATTATGAGAAACACAGGTCCGCTGTCAGCTTCACAACCATAACGCACCCCTTTTTTATTGATGCACGCTTTGTCTCCAATTAGAAGAAATATGCAACCTTTTGTAGGGAGTTACAATCTGAGGGGAGTCGATGGGGTATTTCACTTTAGAGCGACACATTAAACCAGAAAGAGCAAGGTGGTATTTTTGCCAAGATAACTATTATTTTAGCGGGACAGTGCTCAAGCAGACCTGCATTAGTCACAGCTAATGCACTATAAAAATAAAAGACTGTCCATGTAGTTAATTTGATCTGGAGTTTTTACACCTCATCCACCAAAAACTCTGGTCCCCTTTTAAAGGTTTGGCATTAGAGAAGAAAAACAAAAAAAAAGTGAGCATGAGGATCTCAGCATGGGCTTATTCCTGATTTTCCACACTGATTAATGTTAACGTATATTAGCCCACCTGAGACAGCATAGTGGGAGTCATTTTCAGAACAATTTTCATTACATCTCCTGAATAAACATTTGCTCAAGCCGATGTCAATTCAATTTGTCTGCTGGCTGATAAGAGGTAGCTAGCAGTGGAATTTTTAGACATATAGGCATCAGTAAAATAACAGAAGACCTAATAGCAGTGTTGATATTGTTAATAAAAGTAATGGCAGACACGGCAGTGGATGTCGGCAGCCGCAGCCTCAAAGTGAGCCGAGGGAGTCTTCAGTTGCAGAGACATATTTGAAACTTAGCAGCGATCACACCTGGGTTGCTCATGGAAATTGAAATAATTCCTGTATGTTGTGTATTTGTTTTACTTTGCCTGCCTTTAGTTAACCTTTTGAGAAATCGGGATTGTTCAATCAGTCCCAGAAAAGTAAGTCCATGCACAATGGTATTTTGCAGTTTGGCAGAAACAGAGCTTGGTGACAGGGATGGAAATCAGACCCATATATACACAATGCTGCCAAGACTTCTAAATGTAAATATATTTATGATTAGTTTTGAATATTTAACAACTTTAAGAGTCCTCAACATAGCTTTCCAGGCATCTAAACCAACCTCAAAATGGAGCCTTCATTCAGAAATTAAGATAACATTTTAGATAGCCTTTCAGCTGATATTTTGCCAAGGCTCTCGCTGCCAGGCCTACTTTGTAGAGTGCTTGAGGAAAACACAGATTGGACCCATCCAGCCAAGGGAATGTCAGCTATTCAGGGTTACATGTTGTTTATCAGATAAGGTACACACACAATCAGGCAGCAGAAACTGACACTGCCCATACTGTAGCATGCACTCACATGCATACGCACACCTGTATATACACATATGTATACATGCATATTGTCTTTCATACACACAATTATACATAGTCTTCCTCTTATGCACATATACAGTACACAATCCATTTGACATATACACAGGTGCCTTTTTTCCCAAAAGCAAGTGCCAGACATCCAACTCAGCGTACCAAAAAACTGCATTTCATTTTTTTTCTTTTTCCATTATCCATACAGCATTTTTTGAAATGGTTATCGATTTCATCTCAACACTCCTCCAAAGCCAGAACCACAAGTCAAAGGGAACATGACGCACATTCAACCATGCAAATGTATTCCACTGTACCGTATATGTACCTCATATATCCATTTCTATATGCCGTCATAAGTATAGAATATCACAGGTGAAAAAAGACACGCTCGGTGTTTTAGCAATGCAGTTCTGGGAATTCTCAGTGGAGATTCAGTGAGTTTCCGCTCCGGTGGCTCAGGGTTGGGGTTGCGGGTGCACAACTCTGTCAGGTACAATTATGAGGAGTTGATTCCAGGAAAACCTGTGTGACATTTCATATATGATGTAAGCTACAGTTACCTCATCCATTCCTCTGCAACAGCACAGTCCCACACATGTGAATATATGGACACAAACACATTTTTTGAACACAATGATTCTCATCAGCACACAAATGCGCTGACAGTTTCATTAGTTTGGTAATCGTTTTATGGAGCTCCATACCTACAGTAAACAAGTGAATTGTCACAGATACATGTGCACTCACTCACCCTCGTACACCAAAGACGCACACACACACACACACGCACACACATTTACATATACACATTCATGTCTTCCTGCCTGGAATTCTTCAGGTGTGCTCCTGAGAGCGCTCTGCCACTACTGATCCATCAGTAGCTGAATTCTGCAGGTGGTCGAGGGAACCCAAGAACCTGATTTATTTCACACAGGAGCACCAGACACATTTATGTTAATTTTGGCACAATGCGAGAGGAGCAAATGGAGCCCTACCAGTCATCACATCAGTGATACTCAATGTGAGAACACTCACACAAGCTGATTGTTATTCAGTGTGAGAAATGACTCCAGGACTTCAATGCTAATGGCTGACTTGTAGCGTACAGTTGCTGGGTGTTTAGTTATGCTGTGGTCATGCGGTGTTGTTATGGAGACGAGTGCCGTCTTGCTGTGTTGGTGGTCTGCGGTCCAAGTGCTGTCATTTTTTCCGACTAGACAAGAAATTAAAGATCGGTTTTGTCTAAAGTGAGTAAAATTCAAGGTTGTCATCCAGATGCCATAAAAAATCACTTGCTCATTCCTTCTCCAAGGCAGGGATTCCCCACGTCTTGAAAGCGTCAGTAAAGTATCAATGCTTGATGATTAGCAGACCACTGCAGTTGTTTAATATTTTATGTCTAACTGGGGTATTCACAAAGCTAAAATAGTACCTGTTGTGCAATAACAAAGCCTTACAGTAATTCATCAGCAGATGACTAATCAGGGGTTACATCAAGGTGGTTTTTTGGGACCTGAACCTTAAGTTCAACTGATGAACAACTGAGCTATACAATAGTAAAATATCCACCAGTGTCCATTTAAAGATGAGACTCAGTGGGAGATTTAAAACATTCAGTAAAATCGTATCCTTTAAATTATCACTGCCACCAGTTTAAGAAAGGAATGGATATCAATCCTACACTGTGATAAACTATACATAAAGTGATCTTCTGGCATGCTGCTGATGAATATTCAGATATATTCAGCAGCAGCATGAACCATTTGGCTTAGTGTTTCAGTGGAAAATTTATTTCAGTAGTTGGAGAGCTCAGTGTAACGCTATAAGGAAACCCAGAGGGTTTCAAAAAAGCACATTGGTTACACACTATCTTCGGGTCCTCGTGATGTCATTGTGAAAGGAATTTCCTCACTGTCTCTCTAAGCTCTTGACAATATGTGTTCGGTATAATTTGTGTTCAATGGTTGTCAGCAGATTCTAGCTGGCTGTATGGGAAAAAGGGATGAAAGACTGATGATTCAACCTCATGCTTGAGTGGATACATGCTCTTCATCTACTGTGAATGCTGGAATTTAGTTCATATTGATTAGTGAGCAAATGTGTGCACTTTTTCTCACTTAATCTAGGTGAAAGAGAGCAGCGTTTGTGTGATCTGCAGAGATTGAATGAGTTTTTGCACCACTGGTGCATAATAAATGGGGCAAAAACCTGTACAAGACTGAAGCTACAACAGATGTTTTACACTTTGCAGTGCATGGATTTTGTTTTGGCCCAGATTCTTTGTGTAGTAGCAAGATGAGATACTATCCTGTTTGACAGTGACCATCATTTCTGCTATGTTTGCACAGAAAATAAGAACATATATATTTTTGTTTGAGTTCCTTTTTTGTAAATCCTAATCCTTATTAAGAGCTTCACATTTGTAGTTATGAGAGTGCAAGAAGGTTTTTCGAAGTATGTTAATCGAAAAAAAAGCAAATTCGTCACAGACAGGAAAAAGAGACTAATTGCTATGTGATGTTGCTCGTTTTAAAATGAACCCAACTAAGACACACAATCGAAGGTTAAAAGTACGTTTTTACTGTGTCTTTGCTTTCAGGTACCATGCAGTCTAGAATACTGGGATGAGCTCCAGCAGGCCTTTGTTCCATACCGGGAGTTCAGCCTGTCGGAAAGCAGCGCCTGCCAGCTGCAGCTGCCCAGCCTCAGCCTCACCAACCAGCAGAAGGAGCTGGTGGCCTCAGACCTGTGGAGGATCGTACTCAATAATAACGGAGAGGGAGGAGATGAACAGAGGTGAGGGGAAAACTCGTGTATTTTAACTTGGACTGTTTTCTTGTGCTTGTGGGTATCTGTAGGTGTTGTGTGAGTGTCTGCGCTCCCAAGCTCGTATTTCAGAGCGTGTTTATGCCTACAGTAGGTATGTGTGTGGATCGACACACTGTGTGCCGTCCCGTGTGAGGAAAAACAGAGAAAGAGTGCACCCAGGCCGCTGAGCACAAAGAACTAGAATGTGTCCCTCGCCCCACATCTGGTGTGCAGGAGCAGGGAGCGGGCTTGGAAGGCGTTCAGATCGGCCTAATGAGATTTCCCAGCACACCAAGTGCCTGTCAGGGCCCATCCGGATTCCTTCCTGCTTACCTTGAGTGTATCTAATCGAGGGGAAGCTCACGGGAAGCAAGAGGAGTCAGGCCCCCTTTGGGTTGGCTCATAAGTTCTTAGGCCTGGCCTGGCCTGGGCTGGGCAGGGTTGAGTTAGGATGGGATGGGTTGGAACTGGGTCTGCAAAACACTGTAACACTTCAAAGAGCATGCTTTTACTCCTTCTTCTCGCTACCACTGCTTCCTCTCTTTGTTTCTCTCGTGTCTCATCCAGCATTCTGTTACATCTTTGGGGCTTCACCCATTTTTCTTTTCTTTCTGTCTTTTTCTCATTCCTTCCTCATCTTACTTTACTCTCTTTTTTCTTTCTTTCTCTCTCTCTCTTTACTTCCTTTTGGGATTTGGGGAACTTTTAGTGGAAGAGAACTGCCAAGCCCACATTCTGTGTGGCTTACAGTGCTCCAGAAAAGCAGAAAGGGAGGAATACGAAAACATGTAAGAGAGCAACAGAGAAAAAAAACTCTTCAGCACCAGATACAGTGTAAAGCAAAATATACATCTGCATTTCATTACAATCATACTCCAAACACTACATTTCCTTTATGTTTAAATTATTTGTCTTTTTTGATCAAAATTGATTCCCCTTTCCTTACTCACTCGTTTCATCTGCCTTACTTTAGTTTCCACCAGAAAAATAACTTGGCTGCCCTGCCAACTGGAAGTAATGAAAATTGTCAACATATGATGCTTATCTTTTTAAGGAGCTCTCTGCTGCACCAGCATTTTTCAGGTCTTGAGCGTTTCCTGCTGGAGTTTTTATGGTGGATCATGGTAGCAGCAAATTACAGAGCAAATGGTCATTCACTTCAATTACCTTCCATTCAACATCATCAACCATGACATGCAATTAATGTCCACGGAGGGGTTCTCCTGGAAACTGCGGGCGTAATAATGTACCTAACAGCCTCGGACGGCGAGGAGGCCCTTTCCACATTGTTGCCTCTTTTCATTCCTTTTTTTCGCAGTAATTGTAGTGTCTGTCTCCCTGTAGATTTCTGAGGAGGATGTCACACAATTTGTAACTCGCTGGCCAAGAGACAAAAGCATTCAACTAGAAACAAGAATCAGGCTATTTTAATTAGTGAACAGAATTCTTTAGGCCTTGATTCCACACCTGGGCCATTGGATTTGGTATTAAAAACAAAGATTGGTAGAAGTGCTCAATTACAGTTGTTACATTGGGAATTTTTCTCCAATATCATGTCCATATGAAATGATTTCAGATTCACAGGGTATCTTCAGTTTACATTTTGTATTTAAGTGATTCCTTTGCTCTTTTAGGGTATTTTACACTCTTCTGTATCTCCTCTTCCAATGCAGTTCAGATAGTGAGTGTGGGTCCCAGCTTCCCTGTGATCAACTGGTATCTCCAATGGCATTGGCAGCCTGTGCCCGTGTGGACTCCTGCTTTGCACCCTGGTTTGTCCCCTCCCTGGGTGTGTCTCTACAACTTGCACAGCTGGAAGTTCACCTCTGCCATCACCTAGAACAGCTGGGTACAGGTAGGATACAATATACATCATCACAAAGTCTCTCCCAAGTTTTGAAGAGTCTTATGTTTAATAAGAGTGTATTAGTGAAAGTGAGTTAAAATGTTCTTTTTATTGTGTTAGTTTTGGAAGAACTGCTGCCATGTTCTTTTTATGTTTCTGGAAGGTCGTGGTAAAAGTGAATTAAACAGCAAATCCACTTAAATTGCTGTTCAATCAGTCATCATCAGCTGCCTTACTATAATTGCCCACTAACAGCCATTAATAATAGTCTATAATAGTCATCTGTTTGAATATCTGAGTCCACTTATGGCTTTTTTGTTTTGTGTTTTAAATCTTATGGTGTTTTTTTTATTTGTGGAAGATGCACCATGAGTGAAGTAAGCTATTGCTAAGGATGCAGTGTACCCACGATGTTCTTAAAAACACGTTTATAACCCCTTGTGTAAAACAACTATTCACACATGCAGTAGTTTTTGGATTCATGTATTTCACGTTTGTCCTTTCTCCTGTAAAGCAATTTGGATCTACTGTGTGTTTAAATGATATGACTTGTGTTGACTTAGCCCCATGAGACCCTCCCAGATGGGAATTATTCCTTTTTATTACAATAACTGAGTGTCGTGTGTGCGTTTTTGACCATCAGTTCTAAATTTTTAAAGTCATGGCATTTGTTGAAATATTTTTCAGTAAAAAAAAACATGTCTCACTCCCTCAGTTCCATCTCGGCAACTCCATCCCTTCCTGCCAGACAGAAAGTTACCTCAGGAACAGGAGTTCATGCTGATAGGTGCCCGGGAGCCACGGGTCTTCTTGCACCAGTGGAGCAATGGACCACAGCGCTGTCAGGAGTTCAGCTTTTCCACCCAGATAGACAGCAAGCTGCTGGAGTACCGAAACCTAACACACCTTCAGCTTCTACAGTCTTGTGTACTACAGGTAGAGCTCAGCTGTTGATGTAGTATTGATCAGGAAATATGAAGACCAGTTCATTTAGAATTTCATTGCATGTGTTTCAGGGCCAGGCTGCAGCCACCTGCTGCCCCCAGAACACCTCTCTGGATGTGAATGTGTTTGTTGATCCAGTCTTCCTGAATATCAGCCAGTATGCCATCCACACTATGGACACTGCTCTGCAAAGCTGGCAACAGGTGAGAGAAAGTTTAAACTGTTAAGACTGCAACACTTATATATTCCACAAAACCACAATCGTTTCCATTAAAAAAGTAAACCTTGTTGTTAATGATAGATTATGGATATTGGTTTTCATGCTTTGGAGTAATGTGGGATGTTAGGGGTCCAGAGGCTGAAGTCGTCCTTTTTCATTTTTCACTTAAAGCTAATTTTAGAAGCAAAAATAGATGATTCCTTATATGAAAATGTATAAAGACCATTACAGGGCAACGATTCACAGCTGCGAGTGCATTAGAAGTGACTAAAGAATTATTGATATGGTTGCGTAGGTTGCAAAGTATAGGAGGATGATTTGTTCCCCTGTATATTTAAATAGCAGGATGCCTTCAGACATAACAAGGGATTTTCCCTGATGTTTGATCTCTTAACAGTTGTATGTAGCTATTTTATTTGGCGCCGGGGGCTAGTCAATCTGTAGAGGAAATCCTAAGAAAATGTATGTACATTTTGAGAATATGCTGAAAGCCTGCCTTTTGTCCCAGATGGAGTATCAGTTAAACAAACTAACAACAAAGTGGATTTCATGAGAATGGTTTTGGTTGTATGCCAGTGGTAATAAAATTTGCAGGATGGAACTGCCTTTCTGTTTGGTATAAACTCTTAAGAGGATACAGTGTGTCTGTTCTTGGGCTTCTAGTGCTATGGTCCTCGTCATCTCTCAGTTCTCAGCACTGCCTCTGGTAGCCAGGATATTTGTGTGTGAAGTGATGCCCATTAAAACATGGTAAAACTTGAGTGGTGACACCTGCCAAGACTTCATCTGGCCCTAGTCCCCCACCCACTTGTCTATTCCACACACACACGCTCCTACATGCACACACACACACACACACACACACACACACACTGGCCTCTCTGGCTTTGTATGCCCTATCATGGCTCTGCTCTGCTCAGCTCAGCTGTGCTGACTCATATACTGGCCTCAGGAGACATGAGGTACGCTCATGGTTTTACATGCATGCAGAAACTCACTGCCAGGTGAAAGAAATAATAGCTGATGTTTTTCTAGGAACAGCTGTGGACTTTTACCTGTGGAAAATAAAATCAAACAAACTGTATAGAAAAAAATACTATAAAATGATTGCTCTGGCTGGCAGTTTAATACCTTTGTTTTCACTCAGTGGCATCACTGACTCATCAAAAGCTCTTAACCGACCGTGTTGGATGATTGGTCATATTTGACCCTTGGCTTAATCATTGCATCATTTAGCACAAGCTAGTCAATGTTCCCTATTTCTGCTGCTTATTTTAGTCATAAATTTGCTTTTTACTTTAAAGCGTTGGTGGTGTTATAATGAATGTTCATACTGCAGCTTTACTGGAGTGGTTTCGACATGTTGGTATCCATGGTTGACTTTACCCAACATGCCAAGTGTGATTATTTAGGTTATTAGTTGGTTGTATGCTCTCAGGCGCACCTCTTTTGATACTGACCGAGTGACATGTTTGGCTTTTTGAATGCTATCTTGGCTCAGTTACTTAAACCTCTAAACAGAGACATACAATGCTGAGTCACATAAATGTTGGCTTTTAAGACTGACATATTCTCACTCAAACACAAACGTTGCAAGCTGCATCTACATGTTCTTTGGTATGGGACTGATTCCTAAAATGATTAAGCCTGCTTTATTGTCTTGATTGGTCTAAACAGCAGCAGCCTTGTAACTTGTACAGAACCTTTTAACTACCTCCAGCCTTCACCACTTCGCTGAACACAAGGGGAAAAACACATGATAATTATAAGGCAAATGTGCTGCATGTGGCTATGGTAGTTCTGAAGTAAGGGGTAGAGAGAGGTCAAGTACAAAAAGCAGATTCTGTAAAAAAGTGCTTGTCCTCTTCAGAGGAAGTGAACACTTCGATTTTGGAACATTGTTTCCCTTTTGGGGTTTTCACTGAAACAAAATCTTGTACTTGGTGAGAAAACCTTGTATGGGTGCAATTAAGCACAAGCTGTCTGGTGGCATGGTGCGCTATAGGGACAGATATAAAAGGCCGCTTATTTAGACTAACGTATCTTTGATCTGATAGAAGCTTACATTCCAGACACACTCACACACACATTGTCCATTCTTAAAAAAAGCTAGAATCAGGCCCTGTCCTTCCGCAACAGAAGGATGTATCCTAACGTGTGTAATTGTTTCAGTGATTTTCATGTTTCCTGGTGTCAAGGCTGGCAGGCAGGCCTGTTGTGATGTGGCCTGCAGGGTCACCATTGAAACGTAGAGAAGATTCCTCAACTACCACACAACTGAAACCTCACAAACCAGGCCTGGTCACAAGAGGCCGCCACAACCAGAACAGCTGGAACACTTCCAGATGCACAGCAATAAATTAAAAAAAAGGCACTTCTCAGTATATGGTTGTAATTTACACTCATATAGCAGTAATCAGTAATAATAAGCAGTTCTAGTCTTGGTAAACGGGCTACTATTGTTTCTGCAATAACCTTTCTGCCATTCACAAGTACACGTGCCTAATAGCTTCTCATTAATAATGGCATGAATGTGTACTCTGTTCTAATACACAGCATGTCCCCAAGGAAGCAGGCTCACCCTCTCCTCCTCATCTCAACTACAGTGCTTTGCTTTACCTGGAACCTTCAATCAAGTCCACACTGACTTTTGACATAGTATAAAAGACATAAGCGATTGTATAAAACTGAGGTGTTTTGCATTTTTTTTTAGCTTTTGTGGTTATCCAGATGAAGGAAAAATGAATATACAATATTGTTCTTTTTATTTCTTCCTCTTTTGACTCTTGCACTCAATAGCCCCATATGGCCCCAACCTCAGGCCCCCACCACTCTAACCTCAGGCCCCATGCCTCCATTTTCAATTGTCGGTCCCCAGCCCCACTCTCAGTCTTTGCTCCCCCAGCTTTTAACCCCAGGGAAGTGGCTTTGGTGGAAAGCCACACAAAAGCCCAGTAGTATTTACACACTCTGCTTTCTCACAGAACGTTCACAGGCTGTTACATGTGCAATTGAGACAACAGGAATTTTTCTCCTGTTATTTTTTTTTTCTGTTCTTACCATGTTGAATGATTCTCTGCTTTACTTTGCAACCGGAAAGAAAGTGATACAGAGATCATTTTCCTGGTTGTTAGTAGATGTGTGGGCGTGGGCCATGTGTAGAAGAATATATTGGTGTTTTCAGGTCTGATTAGTGTTTCATTATGTCCCTTTTATAGGTTTCCCTATCACCTCCATGGTGTCTTGTTTCATGTGTATTTTTCTTGAGTGGGTGTCAATATTTACAATCTGTTTTCCAGACATTTTATTGTACCTTGTCATTTATATGTGTGCCATTGTACCATGCAGATCTGGGTTAGACTCTGTGAAAACTAAAGTAATTGTATCTGGGTGGATTAGGGAAAGGGATACTTTGATGTCTAGTGGGACTGTCTGAAGAAGAAGTTGTTATCTTGTGCTCTTTAACAAGATATATGTGTTGACTGTTTAAATATCTTTGTCTTAATATTTGTCCACTTAAAATCCCTAGATAGACAGAGAGCGATTATGATTACCGGAGAAAGCTTTTCTGATGTGTATATCGCGTTGCCTTGTGAATCGTAGCAGAAAGACGATACCATCAAAGAATGGGCTTAGCAATGGCATCTTAAGATGGCAGCAGGAAGTTTGTAAATCGCAGTGTCAGATTCAAAAGGGAGCACAGATAGTGTTCCACTATAAAACTGGAAATGGATTTGAACCCACTGCCGCAGCTGTCCCATCTATATTTTGCTCTCTCTACCTCTCTCTCACACACACACATCTATCATCAAGTGTTCTTTTAATGGTGTAAACTTTCCCATCCGTTTTCAATAGCATCAACAACCCCAGGACCCTGAACGTGCTTGGCAGTCAGACTCTGAGCTTTTACTGCCAGCCTCTTTTAACCATCAACCATCAACCCCCCTGCCATTTAAAAGTACACAGCAGGCTGGGGTCCCTCTTTGTAGGGATAGTTGAGTAGTTATTGAGAAGCTGTCTGAACTACAGTCATGTGCGTCAAGAGTCAAGGAGGGGTGTGCAGGAGAGATCCCATCAGGGCCTAATAAGAGCCTTTGGAAGTAGCTCAAGTAAAACTTGCACTTGCCCCCATGCACTCAATATCCAAGTCACATGCACACTGTGTGCTGTTTTGAAATTGTGTACTTGAATTCCTGAATGCGGGAGATTTGACACACTTAACTCTCTTTCTGTTAAACCAGTGTTTTCAATAGCAAGCCAGTGAGCTCTCCTCTCTTGCATGCAAGGTGACGTA
Source organism: Chromis chromis (assembly GCA_900302755.1). NCBI lineage: Eukaryota > Metazoa > Chordata > Actinopteri > Pomacentridae > Chromis > Chromis chromis. The sequence continues at coordinate 36,326 of OMNN01030787.1, forward strand.
TGAGTGGACAACATCCCTGTATGACTCGCATGACTTTCTGTGAGGCTTTCTCATTGAGCCAATGCTGTAGATGGGCCAGACTCCACCATATTGTTTTCTCCTAAAAACACAACACTTTGATGACACTTACTAACAGGAATGCCTACTTAGTGGCCCACTTTTTTCAAGAATTGCGAAAATGTCAGGAAAAGCCATGCACACAGAGCTGCTATTTGGACAAGCTGACATCGCAAAGCCTGTTTATCTCCTCAGCAGCCCACATTTAGCTGCTCCAAAAAAGGATCTGAAAAAAATCTAACGTTTGCTAAAGAAACAGGCCACCTGGAGATTTTATGTGGGGCCAGAGGAGTGGATTTGGCCCAAAAGCCCACTCTAAGTTGGTCCAGCCTGAATAGCTGTCAGGCTATGATATGATCCACTCCCTGTTGAGGTTGTGTTGCTTCCACAGATAATATCATTCATACCATTCTCCTACTGGTTGACAGCTGCACCACCAAGATCTGCACTTATAAGACTGAGAATACATACATTGTTGACACCTGCATATGTGCTTATACATACAGTACACATGTACGGTGCATTATCCATCCACCATAAATATACATACTTGGAAGCTTTTGCTTATTTTTTTATTCTCAAACTCTCTTTCCTATGTCATCCTGTTCCTTCTCCCATCTACCCATACCTCCTGCATCTTCCCCTCTTCTCCCTGTTTTCTCTCAGAATGCGAACCCAGAGGCGGAGGAGCTGCTGTACAGCCACTATGTGATCTGTAATGACACACATGAGACACTGCGCTTTGGCCAGGTGGACACAGATGAAAATGTGCTGCTGGCAAGTCTGCACAGCCACCAGTACAGCTGGAGATCCCACAAGTCCCCTCAGGTAGCACACACACGCATACATGCATGCACACGCACACACACACACACACACACACACACACACACACACACACACACACACACACACACACACACACACACACACACACA
>OMNN01030788.1:0-10802 GCA_900302755.1 Chromis chromis
CTATGGATTTTGGGATGTATTTACTGCATGGTCAGACTTTGCTTTCATTAATAAGCACCATTTTCCTCAAGTTATTTTTTAAAAGGTGTTCTTCGAAAGATGGTTTGGCCACCTCAGTCCAGACCTCTGTCCAATTGAGCTTGTGTGGGACGGATTGGATCAATCAGTCAGAAAAGTGCGTCCCACGAATCAGCAGTCTCTCACTGATGAACTTAAGAAAGCTTGGAATGCAGTTCCTGGCACATACCTTAAAAAACTTGTGGAACGAGTGCCTTGGATATGCCATGCTGCTGTTAAAGACAGAGGAGGTTACTTTGAAGAAAGCAAAGTCTAAGCAAGAAAAATCCAAATACCTGATAATTATAGTAAAAATGCATTCTGATGAGTGACTCTTTATATGATAATCATGTTTATTTTGTTGCAAAGTATACCAGGGAAACTGTGATCTTTTTTTGAACAAATTTGGTCTTCCAAACTTTTGGCCTGTAGTGTATGCAGGGGTGGAGAATCCTGGTCCTCGAAAGTAAAAATCCTGCATGTTTTAGATGTGTCCCTCTTCCAACACACCTGATTCAAATGGTCAGGATCGTTATCAGGCTTCTGCAGAGCTTGATGATGAGCTGATCATATGAATCAGGTGTGTTGGAAGAGGGAAGCATCTAAAACATGCTGGATTTTTACTTTCGAGGACCAGAATTCTCCACCCCTGAGTGTATGTAGAGTAGTCTGTCGAAAAGGTCAAGGAAGGTGGGAGGCAGGCAGACTCAGCAGAGTTCCTGTGTGCAAAAGAGGTGAAGATTTTATTTTACAGTGCTTCTCCATCCATGTGATACTTAGAATGACAAAACAATACAAGAAAATCATTTACAAGGAAAATTTATTTTTAACTTAACCCATTGCTATTAAAAAAAAAGGCACCATTTGGCAGCACAGCCTCACCTCTATCAAGGAAGCAACATCTCTACTCCTTATATATGCTGCTCAGTTCAGACCTTCATCACTTTATCATCATACAGCATGGTGACCAACTCATAACACTGATGCAAACAACATCACTGATCACACTACAAACTCTTTGTCATTTCTAAATGTCTCCCTTAGAGCTAAACATTAGAAGTCGCTACTGAATGATGCCTTTTAATGCAAAAAAAACATTCATCAAAAAAGAAAAAAACCCTCCATTTGGTTTGGCCCAGTGATGTCACTCTGTCATCACCAATACCTTAAATCCAGGAAGTGTTAGACGGCCTCCTTCTAAACACTAGTCCTGCATGGTGAGTCAGAACACGGGAAAAAACAATTAAATCATTTGACATGTTATTTCATACAGGATAAGTGAAACTAATTAATGGCTGTTTGCTTTAATCCTCAATATGATGGATGTAAACTGTAACATAATATGAACACAAACAAGGCGTGGGATAGTATGTGCTGCAATGTTACACTAGCATAGATACATTTTTTAAAAAGAAGGAAAACAGTATTGTGTAATGTGCAGAATGAAAGTTCTCACCCTCTTTGTCACAGTCTACACAGGTAAGCAGTACACAGTGAGGAACAACTTTGAACAAATTGTGTTCCTGCCACAACAAGTCCAAAATCAATAGCTCCACATATGTGAAAAAAAATAAGGATTCCTTGACACTGAGGGTTTTAATCACAAAAATACAGGGCATAAGAATAAATATAGTCAAAGGACATCTCTGATCTATTGCATACGAATTACTGCCATCATACATGGATAAATGCCTAAGTAGTTTGCTGAATCCAGCTTTGTTTCCCCTTGGATTAAGTGGAAACCCCCTTTGCATTGAGTGGAAATTTCCCACAGTCACAGTCCAACCTTGGTGGCACTTTGTCTTTCACTGGTGTTCTGTTTCCCTTTTGATTCTGGTGTGAAACCCAATGTTCCCAAACGGAATGATGCAAATATTCTGAAACACCAATCCCATTAGATGCAAACGTGCTGCCACAATATAACTGCAGTAATTGCCTGATGGAACTGTTTGGACCGTGTGGATTAGTGAAGATGATGGGGCTTGACAGTTTGTGGTCACTGAGCCCAACTGCCGGTTTGATTCACTGTGATGCCTGTTTTTCCAGGTGTAGCAGAGTCTTGGTTACAGATGCAACTCTAAGGAACACTTGACACATTACATGGACTTAAAATTGTTTTATGTCTACCAATGTAGTGGTAAATTAAAATAAAGAGGAAGAAATATGACGTCTAGTTGGGGAAAATTATAAACCAAATATACAGGCCAAAATCACTGTGTAAAAACTTCAGTGTAATACCCATGTTTCCATTACTTACATTAGCATATGTGGTTTTAGTCTCCCACACATGTCAGGTCTGTGTGCTCAGTACAGTATTTAGATGGGTGTTACATGTACCGTATATTCTGTTAATATGAAAACGTAAGGAATGTAAAACTTAAAGTGGCTATCTGTTTCCCCCTGTTTCCAGTCCTGATGTTACCCTAACTGGGTCCTGTCTCCAGCTCAGGACTAAGTGTACAGATAAAAAAGTGTGTTATCGGACTTGTTATCTAGAAAGCAAACAAGCACAACTCCTCAAAATGTCAAACAATTTCTTTAGCCAAGAATGTTTAACCATGAAGATAACGATTCCATAGACGTAGACCCAAACAAGTGTCCTTTCTTAACCCTAACCAAGTTGGGATTCATTCAAAATGGAGCCAAATAGAAAACAGAAAGGGATTTGACAAGTGAAATATTTTAGCCATTTAGTTTTGGGAAATGTCTTGATCTTAGCCTAGCTTTATCCCATATCTGAAACGGGGTCAGCCCCTTGTTGACATGGGACACTCCTCACTGCCCAGAAGAGCTAAGTCAACACATCGCTCATTAATCACTACTTTCATATCAGCTCTTAGATAAGATGGTCCTTCTGGAAATATGAGATCTAATATATCCTAACAGCTCTGCTTGGTGTTTTTCAGTTTAACAATCACCCCTCCTTAGTTAGTGGATGTGGTGAGAAAGCTCTAAGAGCTAGTTTCTCTGTGTTTTGACAGCTCCATGAGCGCTCAGCTCAGCTTTGGCCGTGAACACTTGTAGTCCGTCAGAGATTTGGCCCGAGGTTAGAAACTTGAAGATATCCATCTGCATTCATGAGCTGTATTAGTTGTGGAGTCAATCAAATAGCTTAAAAACACTTTTAACAAGTTTAACATGTCGTGATAAATACATGCGATTTTAGAAGGGTATGAGAAGTTTCATGGTTTTGGGTATTTCACTTTGAGTTCCAGCAAAGACAATCAGGACACTGTTTAATTGAATGTTCATTAGTTTGATTCAAGCCTGTAAAATGCATCCGTCAGTCCAAACTTTGTGATTTGTTGCTCAGTGGGAAACCTGCCATGCACATCAGCTGACCTCCATGAACTGTCCTTGCTAGTTCCTCTGGTGCTTATATTATAGAGCATTGTATATTCTTAATATAAACACAGCCTTAAATGCAACTCTTGGGAAATCAGCCATGTCATTACAATAACAGCCTGATCTCACATCCTTGCTTGGTGCTTCCAAGCCGTGGAAATTAGAGATGAATTAATACCTATGATTGTGGACGGAACAGTGGATTCTGCTAAATCTATACAGTAGTTAGATCCGTTAAAAGTCTTACAAACCACAACTGACAATATACTGATGTGCAAACTTTGCCTTTTGTGCCTTATGTTTCAAAATCAAAGTTGCATAATATTAATGTCAACGGGAATGGTGGTGAGTACTGAGATTGCACTGTGCAATGAGGCAAAAACACAAAATAAATCTCAGCGTTTAATGTATTTAAGTACCCATGTAAATCTGACTGTTAGAATTAAACTTATATTTTATGTAAAAAAAAATACAACAAAAGTGTATCTTTCTTGCTCAAATCGTTTTAATCCCAGCCAATGTGTTACATCATTAGTACATTAGATGTGCTGTAAATGTAAATGACATGTCTTATAAATATACATGACATGATTTACATAGTGTGTTTTTTGGCAGGGCTTACTAGAAGTCAGTTCTCTGAAACCATCCTGTTGTTTCATAGCGTTCATACTTCCAGTTGTGCGTAACACTGTCTGAGGTCAGATTTTGAACTTTTATGTGATGCAGAATGTTTGTTATCTAAACTGTGAGGGACATTGTGACATAAGATTGTTGAGGATGCATGTACGTACATGTGAGTGTGTTGGGTTTGCAGGACATGTGACCATTACTGAACTGCTTTGACCTACTAGTTATTATGAATAATCTGACTGTGAGCTTCTTGGTGGTGATGTAGACCAACTCTCTACTAGCCTCTCTGACCTCGACAGGAATGAGGCTTGACCCCAGGTGGTCCTTTTTGACTTTCTTTGATCTGTTTTCATTATGTCCGACTTGACCTCTTCCCCTGGAACCCTGAACATTCACTTTGATTTAGGGCTCAGCATTACATCAGCCAGAGCTCCAGTTTCCTTGTTAGAGAGCTAAAAAATGTCACCTTCAGCGTAGCTGCGTGCTAACGGGGGAAAACAATCTTCTTGTGTGATGGGTGGTGGAACTGCTCAAAGGCTTCTATTAGATAAGATCGATTATACAAAATAAAAGCAAAATCAACCTTACCATTCCTCACAGAAATGTTGTGGTTATTTTTATGATAATGCAATTAATTATTATTTAAATATAGTGAATGACTGTGATGATAAGAAATCCTCTAAATTGGAAAAAAGTAATTGTCTCATCTGTTGTGGCCTTAAGACCAGTTTTGCTTTGAGTGCTGCATCCATGTATTCTTAGGTTACATTATGGTTATTATAATAATAATTTAACCTTTATTAATTCCCTTGGGGAAATCATTTTCTGCATTTTACCCATCCTACATGGCAGGAGCAGTGGGCTGCCGCAGTGCAGCGCCCGGGGAGCAGTCAGGGGTTAAGGTCCTTGCTTAAGGGCCCACAGTGGCCGCAGTGGGGTTCGGTCCCCTGACCTTCTGATCAGCAGTCAGGGGCCCAACCTGTTGCACTACCACTGCCGCAATAATGAGTTTTGTTGTTATAATGTTAATATAAGAACAAAATTCTGCAAAACATCTGACTTTAACATGGGAGATGACTTTTAGTTTTCCATTTCAGTTTTGAATGATGGTGACAGTCCTCTTATGTTAACCACATGGTTATTATTGTAACCATGATGACGAAAAACCCTAACCTTAACAAAGTGGTTATTTTTTCTGAAAAATCATGATCAGAGTTGTTTATGTTCCTGAAACTAATCAAATCTTAACCAGCGCATTGTCACATCAGGAAACATATTAGTACATGGAGAAATTCTGTATTTTATTTTCGAGGACTTTTCCACAACCACAACATGAGCCTTATTCTCTAGGTGAGGGTTAGGGTTAGTGTTACAGAATACCACAGGTACTTTATTTAGGTTCTCCAAAACTAGACCTTTATCCAAGTTTACGGTCTACTTCAGTATTCCAATTGGACCAATATGAATTTGAAAAACCTGGACCATTTTGCAACCCACTTAAATGGCATAAACATATAGAGATTTCTTTGTAGAATGAACCTAAGCTATACTGTAAAATATAATCGTTTTAACTTCTCACTTTGTGTCATATACTACATGAATCATCTTCTCAGCTATAAGCCATGAAGAATTGGATACTCTAAAAGCACTTTTCCATCTGTTTTATAGTGGACACTCACAGCCAGTCTGCCACCACCCTCAACATCCATAAAATGGAATCCACATTTTTCTTTGACTGTCAAAGAGAATGCAATAGGCCATATATCTCTGTCATCCATACATTGCTCAATGATTTTAGTCTCTTGCCTTCTTTCCTTTTGTCAGTAATCTAAACATCTGTTTACCTATTTGATTTTTAGATGATTTAAGTTTTCCTGTATATCCATCATGGGATGCAGTCTTGACCACTGTTGCTAACACAAAGCCGCATTTGCAAATAAACACAGTACAGTTTGGACTCGCAGAGTTTGGGGCCGAGGTGAAACCAACTGCTTTTGAATGTGACTTTGCATCCCACACAAAACGTCATTGGCATGCCTCAAATGTCACAATGTGTGTGAAAAGGCGAATGAGTGGAAAACCTGGTTGCAGAGAGCTGAGACTCATCTAATAGCCAGCTGGGTTCATCAGGTCTGTGCCTCTGATTCCTTTAGCAGGGCCTTTGTGCTGGAAAGGGACTTTTCCTGCTGCTTCTCGTCCCATGAGTTATGTAAGGTCAACTGAGGGGGAAGCTGGACGTCCACAGCAGTCGTTTGGACACTTGAGTGCCTCCAATCTTGAATGGGACAGCTACAGTAGACATCAGGCTCTGAAAGCCCAGAACCTCACTCCGTCTGGTTGCTATTTTCATCACCTGCAGGTTGGCCTATGTCAAAGATTCCATGTCTTTTTATGTTTTGCTTCAGCATGTAACCTGAGGTGATGAAAGGCAGATCAGATTGGCTAAATTGTGTTCGTCTTGGCCCTGAATTCTGCAGAATTAACCCTCTTGTCCAAGTCTGGAAAACCTTCACGAGAGTAGATTAGTTGTGTGGAGGCCCGGTCTGACTTCAGTGGGCTGCAGAGGAATGAGATGAGGGCGGGTTTTCTGAGGCCAGGGACTGAAACTGGTTCTCACTTGTATAAAAAGAAAGGGTGATTCAGGGAACGTGTTGACTAATCGTAATGTGATGGAATCCTGTCAAAAAAAAAAAGTCTGAGCGTGCCATGGAGGGTGGGAGGCAGAAGAAGAAGAGTGCATTGTCTTCGGAGAGTCATACTGTATGGAGAGAGGAGGGTGTGAAGGGACTGGAAAGAGAATTCCTGCCCGTCACGTTTCATTTCCAAGTGATGAGAGCTCCGTGTTGAAAAAAAATTGCTATGTTAAATTCCTTGAAGTAACACAGACATGACACTCCCTTGAGACGGAACAAAAGTTTATTTTTTCCCCCCGATTGAACATAACATGGAGGCTTAGACAGAGATGGAGAGATGCATTATGAGCTGGATAATTACGTTTGCTGAGCTGATGCTTGATTATTCACCTACTATCTGGATTCAATTTCAATTTTTTTCCCCCTCTTCTGTTTACAGAGCACGTTTACCTCCTCCCAGAGCGCTGTTGCATATTTAGTTTTATTGACCATCATCTTTTCCATTGCAATTGGTTATTTTTAAACCAGGGCACAGTTTGCGTCAGCTCAGACTGCAGCAGGAACATAGTTATTGATTGGCACTGCCAGACCCCCAGTTCCCACTGAGTTTTCTTCTTTTACTCTATTGGTTTAGTCAGTTTCTTGGCTGCTTAACGTGCGGCAGTATGGGTGTGTTACTTGTAATGCCAACAGCTTCACTCCTGTTGGCTTCACTTCCTTAATTGCCTTACAGATGACCACAATGAACAAAAATACCAGTTCAACCTAAGTTAAAAAGATCAGAGTTGCTTTCCTGTTTTCCTGTTACAGTCTACTGTGTGGATACAGTAACTATCATGGAGTTAAGGGCAAAAAGAATGCATGCAAATGGTTGTGAAGTAGAATCCAACCTCTGCTATACAATAATCTACTCCACAGAAAAAAATCAAATAAAGTCTTCTCTTTCCATGGAAAACCATTAACTTATTAAATACCTCTCAGCAAAGGAAGCAAGAAAGTTGAAACCAGCGGTCTCATTGCTTAAATATTGTGCTGTCAGTCCTTTTCTACAGCTTGTGGTTAGATACCACATCCAGTCATAGAAATTACTCTGTCTCCTCATGAGTGTTCTCCGTGTCTGTGTGTTGGTGCTTCAGAGGATGCTGCCTTCACCTCGTACAGTAGGATGCACAAAACTGACACTGAGTCAAAATGAAACTTCAGGCAAATTCCAAGGCCATGGCTGAAATGTTTGGTTTACCCTGACAGAGATTTAACCAAGACTCCAGTGTGGCTGATGAGAAGCGCAAGTCTGGAAACCCTTCATGTCTTTGTTTGTTCCTCTTTTGGCTCTCTGGAAACCAAGGTGTAATAAAAGTGTTGGTGGTTGATATTCATGGCTTTAAGTGCACACGCCCAGAGTCTTTCACAAGGACTATGACTAATGCAAATTAAGAGACTAGAGAGGAATGACTGTGTGCAGCGTGGCTTCTCGAATGGTAGACTGTTAGTTGGTTGAGACTACAATAACTCAACAAGTACTGGCTAGATTTTCATGATGTTGGATGAATCCGACTGATGTTTCCTGCAGCCTTTTGTCTTCTAGTGAAATTTCTAGAACTGCTGTGTTGCCATGAACGTTGGTACAGATATTCATGTTCCTCTTAAGATGACTTGCAGTAGTCTTTTACTTGTCATCTAGTGTCAAAATTAGAGTAAAATGGAAATTTGGTGGCGCAACAGGTTAAGCCCCTGGGCTACTGATCAGAAGGTCTGAGGATCGAACCCCCACTGAGGCCACTGTTGGTCCCTTGAGCAAGGCCCTCAACCCCTGACTGCTCCCTGGGGGCTGCACCATGACAGCCCACTGCTCCTAGTGTGTATAGTTAAGGTTAACTTTGAATAGGATGGGTCAAAATGCAAAGAAAGAGTCTCTCCAAGGGGATCAATAAAGGTTAGATTATTAAACTTTACCAAATACCTTATGACCCAGCTGCTGTCTGTGTTCCTTTTTGATTTATTTTAATGGAACATAGTTTAGTCAGCCAACTGATGTGAAATGGATTGTTATATAAATGTAGGCTACAGTACGTACAGCAATGTTAATATTTTGTGTCATCCCCACAAAGAAACACCAAGCTCAGTACAGGAGAGAGAAACGAGTCCCAATAAGTTTTGAGGTCATGATGTGCTCGAAACTGAAAAAAGTGTTCATTTTTTAACCTGATGTGGTTCTAAAGCTTTTGTTTGTGTGTCTGAACCTCTGTAAGACCGAATGACGTGCTAAGGGCAGATGTTAAAAGTAAAGAATCACATCTATGAATCTCTTTCATCAGTCCATACAGTAAGATTAGAAGAATATATTCATTAGACTTTGTCAGACTTTAGTCTTGGTCTGGCCTTCACAGCACATTTCTGGTATCAAATGTTGGTACATTCAAATATGTGGTTTATTATTGTGTTTTTAACTCCTCGTCTTTGTTTGTGACCATTTGAACTCTAACCAAGTGTCCAGTTGATTAATCTCTTCTAATGAAATTCTACACTTTAATCTCTGGTTATTGGAAACTGCATGTTTTTGTTTCTATGGAGGCCTGTCGAACTTTAATGAAATAATACTCCACATATCCCAGCAGCTGGTCTGGCAGAAGGATCCGGTGTGTTAATTTTGGAGGGATGCTCCTGTTTGAACCTGTTTTGAAAAGCCACAGATCTCCACGAGGAAGTTCTCACATTGAATAAATGTGTTTGTTCTACTGTTAAAAGCAGACTGTGTCTTGGACATCTCTCTGCTTTTATATACCATAAGTTTCATACTGTGCTAGAAGCCACAGTTGAATGAATATCCACTTCATGTTCAAGCCCATTCTTAACATGCGCATTGACAATCTCGATGTCATTCTGTCATGGCTAATTGAGAGCATGTGTAGCACCGCTGACACCCGTGACAGCAACATGGGTGACATAACATCACTCACAGAGTTAAATATGTCCCACTGGCTCTGCGTGTGAGACTGTAGGTGTTCAGTTTCTGTCATACTAACATATGAGAGGCACACAGCTTCACGTAACCACTTTCATTACATAACCCTTAAGTTTCAGCGTGCCAATGATGTCCAGCAGCTTTTTGTAAATGAGTAAGTCATTAGTCTAACAATAACAGCTTTCTGGGCCCAGTAACAGCTCCAGCTGGCTGATGGCTGAATCTGGTACAGGGATGGATAAACTATACGCCCCAGGACTATTTCTCTCTGGTGAAACGTCCCCTCCAAATAAAGTGTAACGTTTGACAGTTCTTAGTCTGTTTATGACTGTAAACGATGTAGTTGAATGAAAACTAAAGACTTATTAGATTATGTCTTTACCTAGAAATCCCAGTATTTGTTATGGTTACAGGATTTGATTCATATTAAGTTTTACATTTGACATTATGAACAGCATTTTAGAGGCACAATAATATAAATATAGCATGTTGAGGTGGGAAAGTGAGAGTGACCGCTTGTCCCGGTCACCACCACTGTGGGCCCTTGAGCAAGACCCTTAACCCCTGACTGCTCCCCAGGTGCTGCACCACGGCAGCCCACTGCTCCTAGTATGTACAGTCGTGGCCAAAAGTTTTGAGAATTTCTGCTCAATCCTCAAGCGGCGGGTGGACAAACTAAAACCAACAAATTCTGACAAATTATTAATTAAACTGATTATTCATATTCCTCGGTCAGGATGTGGTCCAGAAGTTGATTGACAGCATGTCAGGGTGAATTGCAGAGGTCTTAAAAAGAAGGTAAACACAGCAAATATTAACTCTTTGCATAAACTCAATTTATTGTCAATAAAAGCTTTTGACAATTCTGAAATGCTTGTAATTATACTTCAGTATGCCATAGTAACATTTTACAAAAAGATCTAAAAACACTGAAGCAGTGAACTTTGTGAAAACTAATTTTGTGTCATTCTCAAAACTTTTGGCCACGACTGTATATCTACAAAACTGACATACATCAGCAAAAATGTGAAATAAAAACACAAGACTAACAATTTGACCAAGAATTCAATTGAAAATATCTATTTTCAATGCAAAGTTTTCACAATTTGCTGCTACACACACAGCTGGACATAGGAAAGTGTTGAGGTTCAATATCCGGCCCGAGACACAGTGTG
>OMNN01030789.1:0-14598 GCA_900302755.1 Chromis chromis
GTATGCAGGAACATACATTTCCAACCATACTTGTCAAGTTTTAGATATTAGGGTACGGGAGTTTCCCGGCCAAAACGGGATACTTGATAGCTATGTCTCTGACGTTTCTAACAAATCAAACCGTTTGAAAATCGGTTGAAAATTGAGCAAGTTAGAGTTATTTAAATAGTACATGCACCATTGACATCAATGTAATCAGCGGGGCGAGTTGACCGTGGCAAGATGGCCGCCGCGTAGGCACGTCGGCGAATCACGCTTGAGTCATCTAGTGTTTATATATATCTATGGTTGGACCTTCCGTCGCGAGCTCAGCAGAATCTCCTGCCTGCCCTCACGCGGGGAGCCAGCCCAGTCTTGTCAGCGCGCGGCGGTGTAGTGGAAGATGGCGCTAGCCGAATGGAAATCCTAATGACAGTCTCCAAATTTGCCTCTTTTTGTACCATGGTGAGTGTACGGCAGCCCCGCACCGGCGTCAGTCCGACCGTAGGGCGACACGGAAACTGCGGCCGCGCTGCTATTGGCTTTTTAAACCGAGGAATTACAAATGAAGGCAGTTAATTCTGGTGCCCTGCTAGCCAAGCAGTTTTCCGTCTATAGCCAAGCAGGCAGCCACCCACTGCATTCTCCGCTCCCTTCTGTTTTTTTGGGTTTTTTTTGCTAACTGCAGTAGATGGACACTCATGACTGCCTTTTAACCCATAGCGCGACTATTTATTGAGTTAATATTATTCACAGCTTCTCTGAGCACGGTGACAGTGCACCTGCTGCAGCTGGGATCCACAGCTAACTAGCTAACGTGAAGGTAACTAAAGCTAAGCCAGTGTTTGAGCTCGCCAACAACTGGAACACAGCTGGGTAATGGATGACTTCACACTTAGCTACGATTTATCTGCAGTATTTGTAGGGAAACGACGAGGAGAAGAGCTAAGTTGCCGTTTTGGCCTTTGACAAACTACCAGATATTATTAACGCAGGCTATGACGACATTGTTTAACATTAGCTGCGCAGTTGTGGATCCGTTCCAGGTCCGTGTCCACTCTGCATAGTTTGTTGCTGTCTGCACATCGCATCGTAGCCTTTTAACCCTTACTAAATCACACCAGAGAAATAAGCGTTTTACCAATCAGCCACCGAGTTATGTGCAAACTTCCAAAATCTCTGCGCTTGAATAATTTCTGTGCTGACACATGCAGTTTTGTCATCCCGGCTGACTTTTGCATTTAAAAGCTTCCTGCGATGAGTGTTAAGTACTGGCCAGGGACATCCTAACTTTACTGTCAGGTAAAAATTATGCATGCTTTTAGCTCTAGTGGCAAAAAGGACAGAGTGGAGGTGGTGCTGGGGAAAATGCCTAGTGTTGGAGTTTAAAGCACCCATTAGTTTTTTGTTTTATCCCAGCAAAAATGACCTTGAAAATGTCAAGCTGCTTGTATCTAATTTCTGCGTTTGGATGCTGATTCAGAGGTGGTGCTGATGTGTTTTTGTTATAATAGATAAGCTTACAATTTGTCTTGTTTAAGGGGGGTAAAAAAAACAAACATTTGTTTGCTTTGGGCGTTTACAGGGCGCCAATGCCTCTGCTCTGGAGAAAGAGATTGGATCTGAGCAGTTTCCGGTCAATGAGCACTACTTTGGCCTGGTCAATGTAAGTAAATACACTGTGCAGATTCAGTGTTTAGGATACATCTAAAACTAACGTATTCCCACACTGATTCTCCTGTGTGCCTTTTAGTTTGGGAACACCTGCTACTGCAACTCGGTGCTGCAGGCTCTGTACTTCTGCCGGCCCTTCCGGGAGAAGATCTTGGCGTACCGCAGTCAGCCTCGGCGGAAGGAGAACCTGCTCACCTGTCTGGCTGACTTGTTCCACAGTATTGCCAACCAGAAGAGGAAAGTGGGCGTCATACCACCCAAGAAGTTTATTACACGGCTACGCAAGGAGAATGGTGAGAGGAAACTCATCAACGTAGGGAGATTTGTGTGCTCAAAAGAAGCCACAACAGAGTGTGAAATCATCACTTTTGCAACTAATCTAAAATTCCTTATTCTCTTATTTCCCCTCATTGACTGCTGACTCCTGCAGAGCTTGCAGAGAGCAGGGCGGCCTACATCCTGTAATACCCGCTGAACATGTAGAATAGCTAAATTGCAACTCTAAAGTCTCTTTCTTTGTGTTTTATTCCTCAGAGCTGTTTGACAACTACATGCAGCAGGATGCCCACGAGTTCCTGAACTACCTGCTCAACACCATTGCTGATCTGCTTCAAGAGGAGAGGAAGCAGGACAAGACCAATGGCCGCCTTGCCAACGGCACATTGGACTCCCAGAACAATAACAGCAATGCCACACCCGCTCCCACCTGGGTCCACGAGATCTTCCAAGGCACTCTGACCAATGAGACCCGCTGCCTCACCTGTGAAACGGTGAGATCCCTGTTTTGATTTAATTCACACACCAATCAAAACACACTATCTCACCAAGACTGTTGTTTAAAGAAGTCAAGTGGTCCAACAGCTGCTTATGAGAATCAATAGACTTATAAGGATGAAGCTTAAGCTATGTCTGCTATAATTTCTCTGTGCGTATGTGCAAGCAATGTTTTAAATGAATAGAATAAAACTGCATAAAAGTATTGCCTTGAGGACATTAATTCTCTTTTCAGTATTATTCCAAACTGATTAGGCTGACATTGGCACTAATTTTCAGATAAGCAGCAAAGATGAGGACTTTCTGGACCTTTCTGTGGACGTAGAACAGAATACCTCCATCACACACTGCCTCAGGTAAAGCAACACTTCTGCATGTAGGAGCACAGCTGCATCAGGGTGAGCAGTTGATCAAAAGAAAATTAACTTCCAATTACTTCCAGAATTTACTACTGGCTGTTTTTAGGCAAAAACAACACATATTTGATGGTTCCAGCCTCTCCAAAGGGAGGATTTTGTGCCTGTTTTTTTTGTCTTACTCTGCAGTGAACTGATGTTTCTGTTGGTTTTGGGCTGTTGTTCAGACCTAATAAGGACATACATTTATGAAATTGTGATTGATGTTTTTCACTCTACAAATTAGATAAATATCAAGATCAAATAGTTTAGGATGAGGCTTTCGTATTGAAATATTAAAAAATGTTACAGCCAACCCTTTAATAAAGTGCTTATACCAGCTGACGTTTGTTTGAGGCTGCTGGACTTTTGATTTCATTTGGATAAGGTTCCAAACACACTTTTACATAATTTGTGAAGATCCATTCAGCAGCTGGATAGCTCAGTGACTAACACCCCAGACCTTGGCATGGGAGGTCAAATCCCCGTCAGGGCGCAGGTATCCAGTGAGGACCCTTAGGCAAGGTCCTTAATGCTGCCCCACCTACCTACCTATGTACGTTGCTTTGGATAAGAGCGTCTGCTATATTAAATTGTAGAATTGTCGAAGAACTTGAGGTGGTAATCCCACTCTGCTCTGTGTTCCTCCTTAAACTGCCCAAAGAGAATGCAGCAGAGTATTTCTTTGTAAATGCAGAGTTTAAATTGATCTGTTTCCTCTTTATGTTTCCTCTCAGAGGTTTCAGTAACACAGAGACACTGTGCAGTGAGTACAAATACTACTGTGAAGAATGTAGAAGCAAGCAGGAGGCACACAAGAGGTCAGTATGAAGGTTCACTCTTAATCTAAGGAGTTTTTTTTGTGCCTTTTGTATGCGTGGTTGTGCATTTAGACGCAGCGTTTCACTCTGAATTTTTTCATACGTAGGATGCGTGTAAAGAAGCTGCCAATGATCCTGGCTCTGCACCTGAAGCGCTTTAAGTACATGGAGCAGCTGCAGCGCTACACCAAGCTGTCCTATCGCGTTGTCTTCCCCCTGGAGCTCCGCCTCTTCAACACCTCTGGGGACGCCACCAATCCTGAGAGGTTATACGACCTGGTCGCCGTGGTGGTGCATTGTGGGAGGTGTGTAGGTGAACACAGCCAGAATACAAAACCTTTTAACCGTCTCCACAGAAACCAGAGACACGCAGACAAATCATTGTTCTAATAATAGAATGCATTTGAACCTCTTGGCATGAGAGTAAAGCTACATTACAATGTAAATCACATCTCGGGGGAGAAATCACAGACCTTCATCCATCATTGTTCAGCTGTGCCATACTTTTTATTTTATCAGCGCTGCTTTTGACCCTGTGTGAGTGTAAGTGGGAGTTAGTCTGTCTGTATTTATTCAAGGTGTTTTCCTGCTTTTCAGTGAGTGCATGCTGAAACAGACTGCAGCGCTCCGTGACTCTGATAGGAAAAGAAAAAAATTAAAAGGTCAAACTTGTCTGGAGTTGAGCAAGTGAGCTGGGAGTTCAACAGATGTAAATTATGTCTGAGTCTTCTCCTCTCCCTTCGAGCTAAACTCCCCTGTAAACTCTTTTCTGAGGTTAAATTCCGATTAGGGAGATATATCATGAAGTTGACGGCCATATTATGAGCCTATATATAATAGTGTCATAATGTTTAAGTAAGTCTGTGAGATAAACGGCGGCAAAGTCAGCCAGCTTCATGAATGCATTTGTTCTGATTAAAAACAGATCACTGTAGTAGCAGTGTATAGATTAAAATGCGATTACTGAGAAGAAGTTATGGACCACATTTAGATCCCTTTTATTGCTTGGTGTCATATATACACTCACAGGGTGATTTATTATATACAATTAATGGATTACAGTGTAACAGCTCAGCCATAAATTCTACTTTTACAAAGCTCTTCCATTTTCAGTTTCAGTTGACATCATTAAAAAGGTAATAATTATATTTTATTATTCTGGTCATGGTGAGTGGTGGTGCTGGTTTACTGGACTGTGACCCCGATAAACCGAAAGCGGTATCATCAACAAAACCTGAAAATGTTGAACCTTCATAAAATTGTTAATATTTATTGTATCATATCTAATATAACATTAAATAGTGTTACATTACAGCAAGAAAGGTCTAAACAAGTAACAGCTTTTATGTTTGTGGAGCAATTTTACACAACTTAAAGATTTAGGGGGGCGGATTACAGGCACTAAAGAGCGTCTGTTGTCATGCAAATAGTGTCACAGCTCCATGGTTGTTGGTGATCCATGCAGAAATGGGAAAGACGCAGTGTTTCCCATTAAAACTAATAGGCTGGTCATAGTGTTTATACAATGTTCATGACATTAAGAGATGCCAGCTTGAAAATAGTGCATGAACATCGTTGTAAAATAACTTGTCTAACTATTTAAAACTTGTCTATCTTGGCACTTAATAATAGAAGGAAAGAAAGGAAGAATAATAATGTATTGGTTTTATATAGCCCTTTTCTAGACACTCAAAGACGCTTTACATTGCATTATTCGTTCACTCCATACTCGATGGTGGTAAGCTATGTATGTAGCCACAGCTGCCCTGGGGTAGACTGACGGAAGCGAGGCTGCCAATCTGCACCATCGGCCCCTCCGACCACCACCAACCACTCACTCTCACACTGCATTCACCCAGGCTTCCTGGTGTTCTCTCACGGTCTCCCATCCCCTCGCTTAGCTTCCGACATCTGACGGGATCGGGCATCCACAAGGTGGTATGGCCGGTATGAAGAAAAGGTTGTGGATGCGTCACATCTGCCATATACTGCTTTTTTATGTTATTAAACCCACAGTTACTGGTAAATGGTCTACACTTATATTGCGCCTTTCTACCTTAGTGGTACTCAAAGCGCTTTACAATGTTTCCCATTCACACACCAATGGAGACAGACTTCCATGCAAGGTGCCTGCCTGCCATTGGGAGCAATTTGGGGTTCAGTGTTTTGCCCAAGGACACTTCGGCATGCGGAGGGGCTCGAACCGCCAACCTTACGATCAGTGTACAGCCCGCTCTACCACCTGAGCCACAGCCA
Organism: Chromis chromis; assembly: GCA_900302755.1. NCBI lineage: Eukaryota > Metazoa > Chordata > Actinopteri > Pomacentridae > Chromis > Chromis chromis. The sequence continues at coordinate 5,900 of OMNN01030789.1, forward strand.
CGCGACACTGGTTATTGTGTTGTTTTGACACTGCATAGTGTTTTTATCTTCACGCTCAGTTCTGCAGTCCTACAATCATCTTGATGTTAACGCTTGCAAGTGGTTAACACTGGAATCCTTCTCATCTCTGCCCTCTGTGTTATATGAAGCGATATGTCTTTACAAACACACTCTGAGGAGTAGTCTTTTGCAGAATAATGAGTAAAAACTCCTCTAAGTGAGGGCAGTGGGTGTGTTTAGCCTGTATTGTCGGCTGAACAGATTGTATAAGTTGTGGGGCTAATTCAGTGTTTTATTTCTCCTCAGTGGTCCAAACAGGGGTCACTACATTGCCATTGTTAAAAGTCACGACTTCTGGTTGCTGTTTGATGATGATATTGTGGAGGTGAGTGACTTTATGTGTGTAAACCTCAGTGTTGACACTTTTATTTCTGCAGAGTGCTTTGATTCTAACATTGCTTCATATCCTGTTTTTGCTCTTGTAGAAAATTGATGCACAGGCCATAGAGGAATTCTACGGTCTCACTTCTGAAATCTCCAAGAACTCTGAGTCGGGCTACATCCTCTTTTACCAGTCCAGGGACTAAATGTGGACCCGAGTGCTTCACCACACGAACCAGGAGAAAGGATCCGTTCCCTCTTTGCGGGGAGCAGCTGACTGCAAACACACCACAGCAGCTCGCACGGTGTCATACCTGGCCGCACAGCTGTAATTCATACCTGTGCTTTTACGCACTCAGCGCTGCAGCTCAGCCGTGGAAGTTTCCCCTCTACGTACCAGCCGACCCCCGCTGGCCTCCATGTGCCCTCTGCCCCCTGCCCCCTCATCCACCGCTGCTGCTGCTGCCGCCAGGACAATGAGACGATAATGAATGAAAACTGTGTCAAGATTGTTTTTAAAAAGACGCTGAATGAGGGTTGTACAGATGTTGGTTGGTTGTATGAGTGGCGTTCTAGTTTTTGCCTTGGGTGTAGGGTGAATGGGTATTTAATAATTCATATGATGTAATATTGGCCTGGTGTCTTCACCTCCCACCATGTTATTCTGAACTGGGATGTTCTGAGAGTGGATCATGTTTTTGATCATGGATGTAAAGAGGATGGGGAGGTAGAGGGGGTGTCCTACTTACAGGGCACACCGGGCTGTGTATTTCTACAGTGTACAGAATGGTATTTGTATAAATATAACAAGAAGATAATATTATCATTGGAAAATGTTAGACCTTGAGAAGATGTATTAACACTATGGTGCACTTTTGATACCGTTTTGTAGGTGTTGGCAAGCTTAATGTGAGGGTTTGCTTGAAAAGGCCTGTTGTGAAGCGATCATTTTCTGTTTTAAAGAAAAAGAAATAAAGCCAGTAAGATTGAGGCAGGGTGTGCTCTCTTTTCTGTGTCCCACAGGTGCGCACTGATGACTCATAGGCGCTCCACGTCGCCCCTTAGCGGTGCTACCTGGTATCTCTGCTTTCCCCCCACTGCAACAGGAGCTATTTTTAATCCATTCAGCCCAAAAGGCAGGTGCTTTGGAGGGGGGAAAAAACGCCGACATACTGCTTGATCAGCTGACTGTGGGCAGATATATGCACATCAACAATTCACCCACCAGCCGAGGTGTCGTGGAGGCAGCGCTGCGAGAGATGTGACAGAGAAGATGGAGGACAGAGGAGTGGGAGAAACACAAGGAGGGAGGGAGGGGAGGGAGGTTGGTGACACACATCAGGGTTGCTGTTAATAGCACAGACGGGACAGGAATAGCAGGGCGTCGCAGGAGGAGAGCGAGTCTCTGCCTCCAGCATCTTCATATCTGAAACTTGAGTCAGGCGGCATGAAAAAAAATCACTAAAAGTAACAAACCCCTGCAGGTTGGGAGCTTTGTGCTGCCTGGAATAAGCTTTAATAGATATGGCACACATGTTGCAACACACAAGCCCAACTATGTTTTGCTCCATGTGGATGAAAATCATATTTTACGCACGTTAGAGCGCAAATACCATGCACACTCGCACCTGCCTCCGTCCTTGAGACAGCGGGACCAGACATTTCACAGAGTTCACCCAGTCTCCGGCAGTCTGGCCCATTTGGGACTCCTCCTTCATCATCGACCCCCTCCTCCCCAAGCACGCTCACACCTCCTCTCCTGCTCTACCGCCGCTGCTCCACTCGCTGCTCCCCGCACAGCCGCAGTCCACGGCGATGCGCCGTAGAGCCGCTCCGCGCTCTTTTCTTCTTCTTCTTCTCCTTCTTCCATCATCCCCCCTCCCCGAGCTGCGTCTCTGTCCGCCGGCGCTGCACCATCCTTATCAGTAACATGGAAATACAAGGCTGCTGTTCTTCCATCTAGACGGGAAGTGTCACCTCACAGAGTCAAGGTAGGCTGGGTGGAGGCGGATTATTGAGCATCCTTGCCATGCATGGAAAAATGCAGCCTCTTTTCTTCTCTTCACCATCTAGCATCCTTTTGCTGACGTGGAGTAGCCACTGATGCAAGGTGCATGGGGGTAAAGCAGCAGTGTGTGGCCACCAGTGTGAGATGCATGTTTGCTTTAGGGAGAGGTATTTCCATGACGGGGGTGCGGTAGGCGGCTTTCTGCTGTGGAGAGCTGGTCTTTGCGTGAATTATTGCCATCGCCAGTGGAGGGTTATCCATATCTGCTGCCGGAGTCGGGAATTTGCTGCAAATCATATTCTGTTTCTCTGTTATCCTCTTGCATTTCCTCCTCCATGCATTTAAAAATTGGAGCTCTTCACATGTGGCCTCTGTAATTCTGTAAAAGCTTTAACAGCCACAGGGTTTAATCCCCAGAGGAAAATACATTACCTGTTAACAGTGTGAAGCAGCAGGAGAAACGTGCTTTAGATTTCTGTTGCAATATGGGGATTTTATGATTGAATGAGGATGAAAGTGAGCAGATTTTTAAATGTAGTTCAAGATTTTTTTTCCAAGTTGCAAAACAGCAACATTATGGTCAGTGTATCCTCCTGCATAATGAGCTTTCACAGGCCTACATACTGTAACCACATGCGCACTAGCCTGTTTGTGTTATCTCAAAAACAGTACAAAACCAAAGAGGTGTGATGTAGACCAGAAGGAAGCTGGGACCCCCTTTTTGTCTTCCAGTGCAGAGAACTGTAGAGCTACAAAGACAAACTAGAGACACACAAAAGAGACACTTGTAACATTTATTGATGGTGCTTCTTTGTCTTTTTACCCAAGAAAGTGTGCAGGCAACCGGTGTGATTATAGTGTGTTTCAATTTCAGACGGGGGGCACAATGAGTGAAGAGCCACCGGTCACCCCCAGCTGGCTGACCCCTGACCCCACAGCATGGGCCAGTGGAGGCGGGGGACCGATGGACAACAGCACCAGCCTGGGGACGTTTCCACCAGACGACTTTCTCCCGCCCAGCCAGCTGCCGTTGCTGGTCAACCCCTGGGACATTGTGCTGTGCTCATCTGGGACTCTGATAGCCTGTGAGAACGCCCTGGTGGTGCTGGTGATCTGGCAGAACCCGGCGCTCAGAGCCCCAATGTTCCTGCTGATCGGCAGCCTGGCGCTGGCCGACCTCCTGGCCGGCCTGGGCCTCGTGCTTCACTTCACCTGTGCCTACTTGCTTCGCTCTGACTCGGCCCAGCTGCTGACGGTGGGCTTGGTGGTGGCCTCCTTCTCTGCATCTGTCTTCAGCTTGCTGGCCATCACCATCGACCGCTACCTGTCGCTGTACTATGCCCTCACCTACAACTCAGAGCGGACAGCGGCCTTCACCTACACCATGCTGGTGCTGCTGTGGGGCCTCTCCCTGTGTCTCGGCCTACTGCCGGTCACGGGGGTCAACTGCCTGGCGGAGGAGGCTACGTGCAGCGTGGTGCGGCCACTGACAAAGAATAACATTGCCGTGCTGTCCGTCTCCTTCCTGCTGCTCTTCGGCCTCATGCTGCAACTCTACGTCCAGATCTGCAAGATCGTGATGCGCCACGCTCACCAGATCGCCCTCCAGCACCACTTCCTGGCTGCCACACCCCACTACGTCACAACGCGGAAGGGCGTGTCGACGCTGGCAATCATCCTGGGTACCTTCGCCGCCTGCTGGATGCCCTTCACCGTCTACTCCCTCATCGCCGACTATACCTACCCTCCACTCTACACCTACGCCACGCTGGTGCCTGCCACCTACAACTCGGTCATCAACCCGGTCATCTACGCCTTCAGGAACCAGGAGATCCAGAAGGCGCTGTGGCTGGTGTGCTGCGGCTGTGTGCCCGCCAGCGTGGCCCAGCGTGCACGGACCCCTAGTGACGTCTGACCGAGCAGACCCAGGTGGGAAGAGAGAGGCGACCTGGGTCAGCTGTGCTCCTCACTGGATCTGTCCAGTGTGAAAGAGAGCAGCAGCAGGGAGGTCAGGGGAAGTGGTGGAGGGCTGTGGCTTCAGTTCTGGCTGGAGCTGTCACCGGCAGAGGCAGTTTGGTCAGTTATCCACAGCCCACATGGATGGATGGCGTTTTTTTTCTTTGTTCCACTCACCACAGGGCACTGTCTTCCCGACTGAAGGCCACAATGCGGGCTACATCCCGCCCCCTCCCGTTCCAGCCCTGCCACGCCCTTCCTCGTTTCTGCAGAGAGCGCTGAGTGCATCACATGTTACAGGCAGCAGCTGTATATAGAATGTGCATACACTTATCAGCACCGGAGCTTTGGTTGACACGTGCTTGTTTTCCTTCAAGTAGGGAGGAATTATTTGTCTGTGTGCCTGGGTGCGTGCGTGCGTAAAGATACGCGGCGCATTAGTGTGTGCGCCGTGGAGAGGAGAGCAGAGGAGAAGGAGGGAGCGGCTGAATACGCAGGCATTTCCACAGTAAAGCCCGTCTGGAGCAGCATCCCGGCGCTCTGCTGCTGCACTCTGAACGTGCGTCGAAAGCTAAACAGCCGCGGAGGGCTAAAAATAGAGCCGGTGCTCTCTGATCCGAGCTCTGCGCCCTCAACAGACGCCCAGAAAGAAATCAAGCCGCTCCTTCTTCTCCTCGCCTCTCCCATTTTCTTTTTTATATACAATCTAGATTGTGCGTGAATGTGTTTGAGTCCAGCTCAAGAAAAAGCCACACGGAGAGCGCACCATTAACCCCCTCCTCCATTTTTTATTAGTATGGAGGCACCAAACCGAATATAGGCCTGTCAGATTATGTAACCTTACTGTAGCTATATCCCTCCTCTCTTTATGAAAGGTGATTGCTTTTGACTTTCTGAATGTGGAGAATGCTGTAAGATTTAGTTTATCTATAAACCTTTTGAGAAAACCCCTCAAATTTGTTAAAGAATAACACAAATATTAAGAATATCTCTAAAGATATCTAAAGGGAGAAGTTAAATAGTCCAAATAGCAAAATAATAGAAGCGATTTGTGTCTGGAAATTATGTGAGCATTTTTGGCTCCTGAAAAGCCCCACACCGACCCCGTAGTATCAGATCTGCATGCTAGACTCCACTCTAATTTGCATGCAACAAGCACAGATCTCGTTTTTCTCCCAGAGTTCAGTGTGTTAGGTCACCTAGGCCACTGCGGTGGATGTGCCACGGTTTCCTAATGTCATCGTGACCCTAATAGTTTTTTGTACCATGTACCACAGTGTACCTCACATGTATTGCATTTTAAGAGCTACAATCATCACTGGAAGGTCACAAAAGTGGCGCTCTTTTTTGAAAAATGTGGAATTGTTTTGTAGTATTTTTGCTGTATAGTGGAGATCAGTTCCGAGGCGCTCTTATAGCTTCGCTTCGATTGTGCTCAAGTCACATCAGCTGCTCTGAGTTAGTTGTCGATAATCTTTTTTGGTCTCCAAAAACACGTATGCTGATTCCTCACTCCTTCAGATCATGTCAGCAATAACTAGCCGATGAATGGTAGTTATTTTTTAGATGTGAAGCAATACTCAGACAGCAATAACATCCACGTCCCACCGCGACTTCTTCCTGAAGAGTGGAGTACCACAACGGCCACTCGGGTGGGGATGTGTTGTAGAGAACAGGCTCGGTGAGCTACAAGTGATGCTTCAGTGATACATCTTCAAATAGGTGGTAGGATAATCACTCCTGCGCTGGAGAAAGAAAAAAAAAATGGACGGGATCAAATGACTCATTCATCACGGTGACACCACTGCCTCGTCCCTCCTCAGTGTTTTTTCCAACCCCTCCCCAAATCGAGCTTTCTGATCATTTGTCACACCAGGATGGAATTGTGAACTGTTTTCCGTTTGCCTCTGCCTTTTTTTGTGAGCATACGAACTGTCCTGAGTGTTGTAACCTCAAATATCAGTGCGTGATTTGGGACTGTGTTTTTCGTGCATCTTGTATGAGTTGCATGGCCTCTGGGTGTGTGCATGTGTGTGTCCGTGTGTGTGTTTGTGATCCAGCAGCTCAGCAGACCATAATCTGTCTCCTTGCATTGTCAGGGGAGGGGTAATAATACAGGTGTGAGGAAGTCCTGTTGACCCCCCTGACCTTAGAGGATAATGCTGCCAGTCTTCCTGTCGATTCTGAGAAGTGGCCTCGTTCCGTGTTCGTAGAGCTTCTTGGAGGGAGGTAGGACTAGGAGGTGGGCGTGGGCGCTCCAGCACTTCAAGCCAAAGTGAAAGGAACTCTGAATGAACTTAGATCCTAGTCCTGCTGTGTGTTTTCTGTCTCCTCTATCACTAATATTATACTCTACTTAAAAATCAATCTAGTCTGGTTGAGGCAGGTGTCCGTTAAGTGACCTCTGAATGATCCTATGAGCTAAAAACGGCTACTTCCAAATACAGCAATACTGCTTCTTCCTTCCTTCCTTGCTTCCTCCCCTCTAAGTGAGACATTTGGAGAGCTTTGAGTCGACAGCTGATGTGCAAAATGTGAAAAACTGGGGGATTAGCAAGGGAAGTTAAAGAACAACATTGCTAAAACATTGGAACGTAGCCCGTGTATGTGAACTTGTGCACAGTGTCAGACTGAACCCTGTAGTTATTCGATGAGCACCAACAGGTCAGACTGGCACATCACAAACCATCACAAACTCTTATTACTTTACCTTTGGAGAAAAGTCTATTTTGTTATATTCATTGAAAAGTTCTATTTTTTTCCACTTTAGTCTGGCCTGAATTCTTTCAGATTCTGATGTTGTATGATATAACCGCGCTGTAAAGCCTTTTTCTGAATGTAGTATTTATCAAATTGTTTAACTGAGATCCCCTCCTCTCGACTTTGTTCGTTTCTGTAAATAAGGCATGCTGGAGAGGAGGGACTTTATACCACCGTGCATGGTGCTACCAAAGCCAGTCAAACTAGAGGACGAGTTGGGTTGCACCATTTTTTGAATGACATTTCTCCACCTTGGCTGTTAATGTAGACATTGTTCTGTTAAGACTTCACTTTCCTCGCTTCAATATGCACCAGTTTGTAAAGCCTGGTTATTGGACGATCGAGAAGATTTGGCCAAGCAGATGGGGGATGTTTGAGAAAAAAAAACAATGGTACACGACTTTCTCTGATTGGTGAATGTGAATCTCTTGTGCAGCCAACAGTATTGTTGAGATTTTTGTTGTTGAGCAGGTGTGAACAAGGGCTTTGTATCCACGAAAAGGTAAAAGACTGTGATGTTGGATGTAATACTTATATGGGGAGCGTGCCTATGTTCCCACAGCCCTATATTCCCACATTCCTAAGATATTTTTCAAAATTAGGCCCTGTGTTCCCAGTTTTTAGAAATAATCGTTTTCTTAAGATAAAAATGGGGTTTTCATGTAAATAAGAGGCCAAACCGCGTGGAAATATCTGCGTTTTCCCTTCGTGTAAACAGGGTCTTCGAAATGTGAGACATGTGGGAACATAGGGCCTAATTTTCTAAATTTTCAGTGAAAGACAAATCTTAAAAATGTGGGAACATAGGGCTGTGGGACCATTGGGTTGTGTAGACACACCTGTTAATCTACTGAGTGGTTTCGCAGTGTAAGGTTCTGTGCAAAGCAGCTGGGGTTTTTTGGGAAACTGTTTGTTCTGCAAGAGGAGGAGGAGGTTTCTGATGGTTACTAATAGAGCTAAATATTAAAACACTCAAGGGCCTGTGAATGTGTGTGTGTTTCGGGGCGAGGGTTGGAGAATGGGAGGCGGGGTGGGCGACGCCACAGTAACAGCATCTTGTGTAGACGTATGCATAGTTTTCAGTGTGAAATGCACTTTATTTTTTGGATGAAAATGGCACAACAAATTAAGTATCTGCAAAATGAAACGTATAAATGATAATCAACATGCACTAACTTAACTGAGATATTGTAAAAACGTGTGTGTGACCGTGGTGTCTATTTTTCCAAGGTGTTAGTTGTACTTTTTATTGCTTTGGTTAGTTCACTCAATTGAGAGATCTTGTTAATTTTGTATTAAAAACAAACATGTGCTGTGCATAAAACTCTTGCCTGGACTAATTTGTTCATCCTCATCCAGGCTCACTGCCCCCCCACCCTCTTTTTCGCACTCTTCTGTTTCCCTGGCAACTCCCTTCTTAGCTGTACTGTTACCATGGAAACTGAAGTCTTGGAGCCAGGTATGTGTCGTCTCTATGACGGCAGTGGAACAGTAAAGAGACATGGCCGCTCAGCCACGATCTTTCATTCATCATTTTATTTTGTCTCTGGTTCAAAGGTTACAGAGTTCAGACTAGCATATACATGACCCCCCC
>OMNN01030789.1:14618-43425 GCA_900302755.1 Chromis chromis
CCCCCCCACCCCACCCTCCCCTCCCACACAGCAGTGAGCGATTGCAGATGGCTCAAACAGTTAACATACTTCTGATCAGTAAGACTTTTTACATATTGCGCTCTCATCCATCCATAAACACAGCATTTCAGAAGTCATTCGTTCAGTGGCCTGATGCTCGCTGACCACAGCTGCCACTGAACTCCTCCATTACTTCCAGTTATTGTCATCTACACGTTAAAAACTCATCTCATGATGTATGGCAGGGGTGCCCAATCCTAGTCCTCGAGGGCCACTATCCTGCATGTTTTAGATGTTTCCCTCTTCCAACACACCTGATTCAACTGATCAGGATCATTATCAGGCTTCTGCAGCATAGACATATATACATAGACGCCGCATTGACTGTGGAGGGACGTGCCTAAAGCGCTGCCTTCTTGATGCGTGCAGAGCAGAGGAGGGAGTGCATGTACATCTATGGAGGTAAGAGGTACTCCACAATCTTAAAGTAGAATTATTCACTGAACTTTCGACCGATTTCCAAACGGTTTAATTTGTTAAAGACATCACACACATAGCTATGACAGGATGCTTGGATGTAAAACTTTTTCTTTTTAAATGTCCGTCTGTCCTCCATATCTGACGCTTGTAACAAACAACCCAAGTGAATATATGTTGACAATTGATGGATTTATCACTTTTATAGTGCAAACATGTCATTCCTCTATAGACGTAATGCACTATAGGAGCGAGTGGGTCCGTACCAAGATGGTACCCGCGTAGGCACGTCGTTCCAATCAGCAGCAGCAGTAAATGCGGCATCTACGTATATATGTCTATGTTCTGCAGAGCTTGATCAGGTGTGTTGGAAGAGGGAAACGTCTAAAACATGCAGGATAGTGGCCCTCGAGGACCAGGATTGGGCACCCCTGATCTATGGCATACGCAAGTGTTTCAGTAAAAACATTTAAAAAAAGACAAGTACATTGGTTAGCTCAAGAGGAAAGTTTCTAATAATTCTAACACTCTCAAGCGTTGACTATACATGAAATAAGCACCTTCACAGGGTGTCTATAGTGTTACAACAGGTAGAGAAACATCCACTGGGGTGTATTCACAATGCTTTGAAATATATTCATCAAACTCAGTGTTAATGTTTGACAGCGTGGTCAGCATTACGGTATATTATTATCTCTTTACAGTGTTTATGCATACTGAATACACCCCCAGATTTCCAGTATTGGACCATTCAGCTTATATCAGCCTACAGCATGTGATCGTGTGTAGGTGTAGTGTGTGTGTGTGTGTGTATGTGTGTGTGTGTGTGTGTGTGTGTGTGTTTTCAGCAACAGCAAGTCTGTGATTGTGGCACAGTGGGCATTCTTTCAGGTGAGTGTGAGATTGACTAACTGCGTATCTTATTGTGCATGTATCTTCAGTGGTTGTCCTATTTTCTTTTGTGTGTGTGTTAATCCGACCAGTCGTTCTCCTCCAACTCGGAGTCGTCCTCTGAGTCGGAATATTCCACAGCGATGCGTCGCGACAGGATGGTGGCCACGTCGTTTCCAACTGGTTCCCTCTTAGCCTGCTGCTCCTGCTGTTCCTGCACCTTCTTCAGCTGGATGCCTGCAAGAAAATGTGCCATGTTTTAACTATACAATTTTTAAGTACAGTGAGTCATATCATAGGAGAACTAGAAGAAAGAAGGATATAATCACCACAGTGTTATTTCCTTGATCAACACTCAAAAAATGACAGAGCTGCAGATTAAAACACCCAATATTTAAGCATTTTTGTTTAAATATCAAGCATGCAAACTGGTAATTTATTCTCAAATGAGAAAGAGAGAAGCTGTCTGTGACTTTTAATTCCACTCTGAATAATCTAGACTTAACTAGAAATGGCCTGATCTTGATGAATTAAGAAGAAATCCCAAAATTCCACCACAGCCCAATTATCCTAACCCCTTTTTCTGGAAGTTGAAATGAAGGTGAATGTTTCATCTCTTACCCCAAATTCCATTTAAACCTCTGCTGTGTTGCAGAGATACTCTTTGACCTACCAAAGTTCTGCATACATCCAAGTTTTACAATTCAGTGGCAGCTATTTCTTACTCATATGTTCTAATTGTAGTGTATTTGCAATGAAGTTACAGTTAAATTGCTTGAGATTTATCCAAAGTTCTAAAATATATTCAGAGCTGTGACTGAAAACCTCTTTTTTTTTTTTTTACTTTTAACACATTATGTGTTAGTGTTACTGCATCTTATCAAAGATTGTTTCACACAAATCTTCTGTTAAAATAAATGTTAATGTTTCTTTATATATTGAAAGGACAGTTAATTGTGGACACATAAAGACACACTACAGGACTCACCCATACGTATGGCAGCCAGCAGATCGCTGCGGGCATCATTGACCACTGCAGCCTCAGCAGGTGCAGCGGAGGACATCTTGTGGGTTGTGAAGTGGGAGGCACCAGCTGGAAGCGGAGGAGGTGGAGGACCAGGAGGAGGTGGAGCTGCCTGGGCTCCAGATACAGGTGGTGGAGGCGGAGCATAGCCGGCAGCAATAGCCATTGGTCCAGGAGACATCGGACCTCCGGGGGGTGAGGCAAAGGCCGTCTGGGCAGAAGGGATGAGAGGGGCGGGAGGAGGGGGAGGAGGACCAGTGTTGGCATAGCCATCCATACTGGGAGGAAGACAGAAGGAGAGAGAATTAGTAGAGTTAACAAAAATCATAGTAGTCAGAATTTAAGTTTACTGCCACCATGTGCAGGCTTCAAGGTCAGGGAGTGAAGCATAAAGATGGTGACCCACCAGGTGGCAGCATCAGCTCAAAGTTCACAAGATTTAGGTCATAGTCTGTGTTGGCTTGTAGTATTTGATATTACCTAAAACTGCATTATAGTAAATTCACAGTATAAAGTAAGTTGGTGTCAAGGCTTTTTTAAATATATCAGTGTCTGTCAACCTGAGTAGCTAAATCATTTTGACCTGGGATTTATTATTTGTGACCCTTTTTGTCGTTTGTTTAGTCATTTTTAAGCGTCTCACTTACCCGAGGAAAATTAAAGTGTTAAAGTGGACGAGGGAACTATGACCCTGTCTTAGTGTTATGTTTGGAATTCTAGCAGTAAAACGAGCAACCCTTATAAAATGGAACATCCAGAAAAATGGCCCAAGGAGTATTTTAAACTTGCAAGAATTGGGAGAACTAAACCCTCTGTCAAAATATACAGGACAAAATAAACTATAGGAACTTACAAAGACATACTGGATATAATCAACAATGAGACTTAAGCAGCTGATGGACACAATACATAAAATAAATGATTGGATTCACATTATTGTCTATGAATTGTGTATGACGAATGTTTAAATATGCTTGTCATGTTTTGTTGTTCGTCGTCAGGGAAAGTCAAGAGAAAATTATTCTCTTCTTTATTTGTTTTAAATGAAGTCAGTATTTACCCGTAGTCCACTGGTGGGAGGGACATGGATCCTCCGTTCATAGCCTCAGCAGGTGGAGGAGGAAGGGGCACTTGGTGGTGGTGAGTGCGGCCCAGAGTCCCACTCTGATAGGCCATCATACTCCTGCCTCTGTTGTCATGTTCACTTCCTCCTCGAGCGGCGTGTCCAGCAGCCATCTGGGCAGCCAGGACGCTGGGCGGAGGTCCGGAGTAGGTGTGGGCGTGGCCAGCATGGTTCATGCTGTTGGGGTAGTGATGCTGATCCGGGCCGTGACCCCTGACAAGGCAAAATGAATATGAATAATACAGCACATTGCAGCATGTCTGTCCCCAGACTGATAGTAAATATGTTATGTGTCTTGTCATGAAAATGAGGAAACACGACACACACCTGTTCTCTGGTGACATTGAGCCCTCAGAAGAAGCCCCTCTGTCTCGGTGGATGGTGTGTCGATGGTCTGGCCTCAGCTCTTTATCCAGAGCCATCATGTTCCACTCCTGCCGACGATTCCTCGCCTTGCGGACCTTCTTAACCTCCCTCTGTAGTGTCCCATCCACACAACGCCTCTGCTCCTGGAAGAAAGAGAACGTAAGCGTTTAAGTCTAATTTATTTTTCACAAACTAGTAAACAATTAACAACAATGTAAACCGTTGCTTGATATACTTTATCATTTATGTACTTTTATGGACTATCAGACTGAGGGCTGATGAAAAGTACTATATGCTTTGTGTGGTATGTTTTGTATCCTGATAACATTACTTGGTCAGTACCTTAAACTGTGAAACTCTGGGGAGGAGGAGCTGACAGGCAGTTCAATTCTTAATATTTAGCATAATAAACTGTAAACATTTATTAGTTAATAGATCTGTGAGATACTCTTTGCCAGTGTTTTACCTTCTGCTTCCTCTTCTCTTTCCTCTTGTCCTCAGTGTCCTGCAGCATCTTTTCTTTCCACAGGTCAAAGAAGTAGGAGGGGTCGGTGTAGAACTTAAGTGCTTCCTTGTGGTCATCCCTACAGAGACAAACAGCAACAAGTTGGTAAACAAATGTCTTCGTACATAAAGCTACATGAAGTAGAAACCAGCCAATGCACTGTTACTGTTTAGGTGGAACGAGAAGGTAGGCACAGTGTTAGCATTTCCTAACTTGGTGTGTTTGTGGGAAGACTAAGTTGGGAATAAAACATGTAAAGGCATGAATATTTCAAAAGTGGGGGAGGCTGATGGAAGAACATGAGTGAAATTACAAGTGGGGCTCCTGCATTTCTATCGAAGACAGCATAAATGGAAATGACAGGATGAAAAATGAAAAGGTAGAGAGACTGAGAGAATGGAGAAAAAAAGTCAGTAAAGTGTGCCATGTAGTCAGAGTTAGGAGTTAAGATTCCCACTGGAGCCTGACATGCTAAATATGTAATGGACCCATGTACTGGAAAGCACACTGCATAAAAGCTGCTACCAAATGTGGAAGGACATAGCATAGAATCTGCTGCTTCACTGTGGATGTAGGTCAGAAACTAGCAAAACTCTATTAACAGAAACCTTTAAAATGGGTTTCTGCAGGGATTAAATTAACTTTAAGGATATTTTTTAAAAGCCATTTAATACCTGTTTTACAGTCACACTGACCAAAGTATGAAAATATAAAAGAAAACAAGCAGAGAAATTATGGCTAAGAGTTATTATTGATCGTCATAGCTCCACCTCCTCCTGGTCAATCATCAATCACTTTTCAGTACTTGTAAGCAGTATGCAATAATTAAAATGAATGGATCAGGATAGACTGCAGAAAATCCATACATGAAATGACCATAAATGGGTATTTTAAGCTCCTTTAATTAGCAGTCAAGAAAGAATATTTAAGACGTTTGTAAAAAATAATTTAAGACTTCTTATTAAGTTATTAAAACAGACTTTTTTAATAGGTCCTTTTTAGGAGGAAACGGTAGATCGGTTTATCATGAGCTCCTAATTGTATCCTGTAAATCTGAAGAAATATTTAATATTTATATTTTGTACAGACACGCATACATATTTCACGCTGTTAAGATATGGATGGCAGTATGCACAAGTGGGCTAACCCACGTTTGGTCACAAAATGATTTATCACCTTTATACAAATCTGCAAGTATCTGGCTTTCATATGCCCAAATGGTCTAGTCCTATTCCATGAAGACTGGCCCCCAGCAACCATGTGCTGTTTGTCCACAACGCCCATTGGATGATTACTGTTGAGCACAACTGGTCTAACCCAAGAATCACATTGCATGCAGTTTTTTTTCTCTTTAAATAAAATGAGTTAGTGTTTTGACTGTTTTGCTGGTGCATCTGTGAGTTTCCATGCAGGTTGAAATGTACTAAATTATTGGGATTGCAAAAAGAAGGAATCACAAAAAAAGCGAAAGTCTATTGTTATTTGCCTGGATTGAGGCTGTAAGTTAATGACAGACTTGGGTACCATAGAATGCCTTTGCTGAATAAATGATGGTGTTATGTCTGGAGATTAATGATAGTACATGTGTGCATAATGGAAATCCTTGAAATGTTGTTAGTCACAAATGGTCTAACTCACTCATTTTTGCTGCCTACTCCCCGGTTTTAGTGCATATGACATTTCTACTGCATCATCCTATCAGGCCCACAAACTCCTAACACACCATGCTAAACTACAAGCATGATAATGGTAACACAAAGATCCATTTCATGCCATTATTACAGAACAGCAAAATGTGGGTTAGCCTTGTGCATACTGCCATCCATATAGAAAATAAATTATATGAGCATTTTAAAGCACAAAGGTTGAAAAAACATCATTCATCTGTACTTTTCTGAAACCAGTGTGAATCTGGAACTAAATGCTTTTAAATAACCTACAGCAAAGAAATCCTAACTGAAAAGTGACTATACATATAGTTAGGTTCAGTGATTATGCTGGAAAAGCATGTGGGATGTCTGTGAATCGACATCATCAACACCAACCTGTAAGATGAGAGGATGCTGAGAGGTGGAGGCTTGTCGCTCAGGTTGTACATCTCTTTGACAGGATTGGGCACGCTGCTCTTGGACACCACCTGCTGGTCCTGCGTGGTGGAGCTCTTGAAGGCCTTCCTCATGTTGATATCTTGCAGAGAAACTGAGAGCACAAAAAGAGAAAGAAAGGACAAATGACTCATCAAATCATTGGCCTGTTGGAAGGTGGATGAGGGGATAAAGAAAAAACTAACAAAGGAAAGTGAAAAGAAAAAAGCATTCAGTTTGCAGATGAAGTGAAAAACATGCACACAATCAGCACTTCAACAGTGATTGATGGCTTGCTGTGGCGGCCCCCTCAGCCATCTAACCTCTGACCCACCTTCCTCCACAGTAGAGTCCAGCTGCGTGACCTTCACGGCCAGCCGGTCAATGCGATCCTGGAGTGAGTTGGCACGCAGGTAGAAGGTGTTGGCCTCGTTGAACAGCTCGCCAAATATGTCCTCTGCATGTTTACCTGGAATAGAACAGCAGACAGAGAAAAAGAGATGGGAAATCTGAGAGAAAGAAGGAGACTTTCAATCATTATCTGGAGCCCAGTAAATCCCCACTGAGGCTCAAGTCCAATCAATACAGCTGTAATGTGACACATTGTGAAACTAGAGTCTGAGCGTCTGTGCAGGAAATGGTGTCTCACAACTCCATATAGCAACATTCCCCATGAATAATTTAATACAGGCTGAATACAGATTGTGCAAATCGTTCTGTGTGTATCTTTGTGTGGAGCCAGTAACCGAAAGCAAATTAATTAATTTACATTACATATGATATTCTCATTTTTGTGAAGTTGTTAAAGGTGGCTCAGTTATTGTTAGAGACCCCTGAGCTCGGAGTTGCTAGTTCAAAGCCCTAAAGCATCAGTAAAAACTGCTGTTGATGTACCAATAATGCTTAGAATTTTTTTAGTGGCTGTTTACAGAGTTAAAGGTAAATATACGTAAATCATCTTCAACCACAGTTTACAAGAAGACAGGATGTCACCTTTACACCTCTTTCACACATTCAGAGTTAAAGGCTACAGGAGAGAGAGGTGACAAACCAGTCTGTGTGAAATAAGCCTCAATTCCCACACAACTGGTGGCTGCTGAGACTTATAGATTTAACCCTCACAATCCCAGAACTCACACGGTTTGAAAGGCATGTTGTTTTTTTTAAAAGAATCGACAAGATAACACCATTTATCAAAGCCAGAAACTGTGAAAACTGAGAAAATTGTTCAATTTTCAACTTTCATCGGAAGACAGGACTTTGGACCAAGTCAATGACACCATCAAACTGATGAAACAGAGCAAATGTATCCGGACAGTCCTGAGTGTTTCTCCACAACAAGACACACCAAAGTAAATCAGCAATCCACTTCTTTGTCATTCTACACCGGCTTACATAACCTTCCCAGTTCATGTCATGAATTTTCTTGAAAACTTCTGTTGAGTTCACATGACCTTGTAAAGTGTTGAAGCTCTACTCTGAATACTTTTAAAGGGAATATTGAATGAATTTCAACTCCAGGATCGCACAAGGATCAGCTCATCATCAAGCTCTGCAGAAGCCTGACAACGATCCTGATCATTTGAATCAGGTGTGTTGGAAGAGGGGAAACATCTAAAACAGGGATGGGCAACTCCGGTCCTCGAGGGTCACGATCCTGCATGTTTTAGATGCTTCCCTCTTCCAACACACCTGATTCAAATGATCAGGATCGTTATCAGGCTTCTGCAGAGCTTGATGATGAGCTGTATGTTGCTTTCATGCCGTTGGGGTAGTGCTGCTTTATATTGCTGTGAAAAATGAGCACACTGCTTTGGGCTCTGAGGGCAAAAAGTCACCCAGAGATACAATGTGTTGAGTGTTGGGAATCAAAACCAGTGCTATTGGTTACTGTTGTTATAATAAATCCATGGTGTGAATGGGGAGTGGGGAGAAGGATGTTAGCTCTAAGTTAAAGATTTAAAAAGCAACATCTCCAAAGTAGCCTGCAGCACCTTTTGACATGTGATTGGACAACAGATGTTTTGCTGTTTTGGCTCTAACGTCATTTCACACATTCTTAACCCACCGCTTTGGTGAACAACCCTTAGAAGTAGTGATATCTTTGCTCTGGGAAAGGGTGGGCTGAGGGAGGAAGTCGCGTGCAAGTGTCAAACACCTATATAAGCCTAATGAGTACAAAATAACCTTTACTACAAGACTGTAAATGTGGGCAGTAGTAAAATGGAAAGACTATAATAAACTTTTTTTTAAATCCTTTCTTTAATGACAACAGATTAAAATCACCCAGAGTAGTTTCAGTGTAGTTCTATTAAATGTATTTAATTATAGAAAACTGTGTAATATTTAATGTGTGGAATGACAAACAGCCTTAGAGCTATTTCTGTCCCCCCTGCTGACAGGATGGGCTGAAGGAAAAACATTTAGAGGAAGGAAGAATCATAGATCCGGCATGCTGAGCCCCGTCAACTCTGACCCCTCTTGAGGATTCTTATGGTCCACTTGCACACATGTGCACACAGACACGCACACACAGTGGATGTAGTCTGTAGATACCCCCCCCGCCAGGCATGTGTGAGCATTTATATTTAACCCACACAGCTGCTGTTGAAAGGCCCACTCCCAGGGCAGGAACTTGACACAATAAGAGACAGACAGAGAATGGATAGGACGGGGCCAAAAAAGCAAAGAGTAAACAGCGTAAACGACTGGGTTAAAATTATGCTGTTGTGAACTTTCAACACCGTTATTGTGAGAGCAGGAAAATGAGAGCAATTAAGGATAAAGGGGTGAAGGGGAACTGCCAAATGACAACACGTAACGCACTGTTGGAGGGTATGAAACAAGGACACGGGAATAGAAGACAGACGGGAAGATAAATGCCCTTGGTGCTGTAATAACTCTGTCGAATGCATTTACAGTGAGCATAACAATCGATACTAAACAGTTCTGCACGCAAACAGACGCCCCACAGACACACACTAACACACACTCAGTATATCTGCACAGTCACATGTCCACAGCTGGACAGTTAAGTTGATTTTAGCGGAGCCATCTAAAAGGATGACATTTCAACCCTTCATACTCCAGTGTGAGGCTGCTTAAGCCCGCTGAGAGCCCAGTGACCCCAGGCGCTGTAACCATGACAACACCCAAATCAATCACTGCTTCAGGATTAATGATGAAAGCATGTGATGTTGTCCAGCTACAAAGACAGAACACACAGTGTAGAAGACCATCGTCACGCTGAACTTAGTGGGGTCATGCAGCATGAGGATCCTCTGGTTTCAATCAGTTTTCAGTGTGACAAATTTGGCTACGTTCAGACTGCAGGGCTTAATGCTCAATTTTTTTACGAGTTCGTTCACATTTCCAATTAAATGCGACTTGTATGTGATCTCCTGTGTGAACTTCATAGGACCCAAAAGTGTTCCGCATGCGCAGAAGAGGACACAACGACGTCACACGCAGCGAGCGTGATCAGTGTTTGTGGAAGTAAACATGGATGGTAACAGGTCCACGGCCGCTTCGTTTGTTTGAGTCTTTAGCCTCCTTATATTTGGAGGCTCTTTATTTTTCTTTGGCATTGGAGCCAGGATTGTTTATACCCACGCTTGGCCATTTCTATGGAAATGTTTTCAAAAACCGCCCGGTTCCGATAAGACCCCTCGAGTTTGGCCTGAATAGAGCTGTCCCCCCAAATATTAATTAACTCTGAAACCTTGCTTTCCCTCCATTGACTGGACTCCACATTATCGTCCGCCATGGTTATTGTTTTTGTTCCTGCTCCCACCTACTTGAATGCAGAATAGAGACATTTGTCGTGTATCAATGACGTGTAAGTCGGATAAATGCGACCTGGCCATTCAGACAGAAGTCGCATGGCAAAAGATCAGATACCTATCGGATTTAGGACCACATATCCAACTGGCCTGGGTTGCATTTGAAAAAATCTGATCTGTGTTGTTCAGACTGTCATGAAAAGATCAGATACAGGTCACATAGGGGCAACAAAATCAGATTTGGGTCACTTTAGCCTGCTGTCTGAACGTAGCCTTTGTGTTTCCATCCGCTACATGTAAGGCTTTTAGCAGCAGTGTTTTTGTGTGTTTGTGTAAGTGACTGCGTGTCTTACTCAGGCTGCTGAGCTGGCGAATGATGGCAGAGAGCGTGTTGTTCATCACACACTCCAGCTCGCTGCCGATGCCCTCGGGGAGCTCCCCCCGGCAGAGGTGACGCGGCTCGATGTTCCTCTTCACCAGCGGCATGGTGAGGCCTCACACCGACACGAACTGCAGGGAAATGGAAGAAACAGACAGACTCTGATTGAGACGCAGAACCAGTCAGTCAGCATCTAATGTACTGAAGCATTAATGAGCAAGACTTTTTTTCACCTACTAATTACTTTCTTGATTAATGGCCGGTGGTGTGTATGATGTCAGATTTCCCAAGAGTCCAAATTTGCTTGTTTAAAGATTTATTTTTGGCCTTTTCGTGCCTTTATTAGAGAGGACAGGACAGTGGATAGAGGCAGAAATGGGAGAGAGTGGGGAAGGACATGCAGTAAATGGCCAAGGTCGGACTCGAACCCAGCACAGCCGCTATGTCTCTGCACGTGGGTAACGCGGCATAACCGCTAGGCTATTGGAGAGTCCCGTTTAGTGCTTGTTTAAAAAAAATCTATACATTATCCCAGATAACAAAGAAAAGCAACGACTATGTACATTTGAGAAGCTGGTAACAGAAAATATTTACTTTTTTTGCTGTAAAAATACTAGAAAATGGTCTGAACTCTAGTTCCACACTCAGTAAAATAGGATTTAATCTGAGAATCTGTGTTAATCAATCCTGGTTGCATTTAAATGTTACATGAATGCACCTATTAGAAACATAATGATAAATATAAATAAATCATTACTGCTTTTACGAGTCAAAATGGAAGCGCCTAATTTGTCAGTAGCATTCAGCTGTACTTGAGCGAACAGTGATTGTGGAGTCAAGTTAAAATCAAATGCAATAACTGTACATTGCAATAATGATTTTTTCCCACTGTCAGATATATTCTTGATCAGTCAATCAACTGTTTGGTCGATCAGTGTTTCCAGAAGCCCAAACGACATCTTAAAATGTCTTGTTTTGTTCACAACCCAAACATATTCAGTTTATCATTAGGAGTGGGACACAATATTGATACAGTGATATATCGTCGTCCCTCCTCGTGTGATATGAGTATCGATACGCTGGCACCAAATATCGATAATTTAATTAATATAATAAGGTGCTCTAATAAGGCGCTCTAAACATGCCAGATTCCCCTGCTAGCTGCCATTTCCCCAGCGTCACTACTTATTGACTCCACATGGTGGCGTTTATCACATGAATGAGGTAGACTTGAGCGGAAATGAATTGGTCGAAGAAGAGTTTGAACAGGTCTAATGGAGGACAGCAACGCTACCATAAGAGACGCCCCATCCACGTTTAAGTCCAAAGTGTGGACCCATTTTGCAAGGTCTAGTAAATCCAGTGAAAGTGACACCAAATTGCAGTAAATAAATAAATACTGAACTTAACCTTTTTACAGTAATTTTGTATTTTTCAGTTATAGATATCGTGATGTATCATTACGTGATTGTCTTGCTATATAGAGATTATCGCAGTATCGCTGTATCGTGTGATATATCGGCATCGTGAGCCATGTATCGCGTATCGTATCGTGAGGTACCCTGTGATTCCCACCCCTATTTATTATCACAGAAGAGGAGAGAAACCAAAAAATATTCAAATCTAAGAAGCTGGAATCAGAGAATTTAGATAGTTGTAATTGTTGCAGTTTTACCGTACAATTGTACAATAAATATTAACTTAAGGAAACCATTTTTGTGGGTTGGTTGTGGTACCGCAATATATTTTAAGGTGCTCCTATTTTTCTGAGTTTCTTGAGTTTTTACTCCATAAATACAGCATTTTCCATTTAACACAAACAACGCCTGGGTAAGCTGTTGACAAGAGAACTGAGAGTGATGACCAACAGCATCCCAAAGCCAGAAGACTTCTGGCGACCAGCAGAGAGATTAAAGCATTAGGGATAGGAAGATACAGCATGCCAGCTAATCCCAGGCCAGCTTGTCACTGGCCCAGCTGGAAACCTAACACAACCAGAGATTCATGGATATGGTCAACACACCAAACACGAAAGGAATAAATCGCTAAGACAAAGCCAAAGTGTAAAAGCTTCTCAACTTCCTCCAGACAACATATGTCCCTTTCAGACGTCACTCCTTTCCTTTAATCTGACGACAACCGAACGAGTCGGCTTCATGTGTGAATGAAGGCCCCGGTCACTATTCCGTAAAGTTGCGTCAGTAATCCTGCTAAGTCGAACCTCGTAACATTTCCGTATCACTTTCAACGTGGCACAAGTCTGAACTGCCTTCGCATTATTGGATAGGTGCACACAAGCAACGGTACTGCGAGCTGTGCGAAGCAATTTAAGGGAAGGTTTTTCCCACATTTCAGCATCAACGTTGATCCAAAACAAAAGAGCAAAAGACATAGTTTGTGAGCCAAAATCACAAAACACCTTTCACATTCACTTTGCTCTTCAATTTCATATCTATTACAAACTAAAATGTACACAATACCAACACTTTCCTGTGATAAAACCAGACACTAACAGCATGTAATCTATTTTTTCCCCACATGACATTAACAGGGGCTACAGTTTAGTTTGTTGCTTCCAGTTGTTTGTAGGAGTGTTTCCTCTGGGTTTATTAAATACCTGCAGCATCAAACAGCAGAGAGGAGAGATTGAGAGTTGCACGCATTTACACATGTAAAACAACAGCGCCAGTAACTTCATTAATTACTTCTAATTATAAATGATCCCCAACATGGAGACCCACATCAGACACATGAGCCGTCAAATACAGAGTCACAATTAACAGAGTTAATCGTTTATCACACTTAAATCATTTGTTACATAGCAGCCATCCTCAGGTTGTGTCTGGGGCTCCATCAAAGCTGCTGGGATGTTTTTATTTCACTTTTAGGAATGTAGTAGTTAGATTATCATCTTACATGGACAGGAAATCATAAACAAACTAGGCCATTAGTTTATTGAACAATGTGATAAACTTGCTATTAGTTTAGATTTAGTTTTTTGTTTATTAGTGCATTATACATCACTACATGTATTGTCCAGTCTCTTATGAATGACAAATATCATAATAATAATCTAACCTTTATTGATCCCCTTGGGGAAATTCCTTCTCTGCATTTGACCCATCCTATTCATAGTTAACCTTAACTATACATACTAGGAGCAGTCAGGGGTTAAGGGCTCAAGGGCCCACAGTGGTGGTGACTGGGACAAGCGGTCGCTCTCACTTTCCCACCTCAACCTCTTGCCAGTCCGGGGACTCGAACCAGCGACCCACCGGTTACAAGTTCGCTTCACAAACCACTAGGCCACCACTGCCCCCAACTAACCCATCATACTGTGGCTCTCTGTCGCTGTGGTGGGTATGTCAGAATGAAGCCGTGAGCAGCAGTGATGTAAAAGTGACCTATGTCTGGATAACAGAATGCTGTCACTTTAACAGACTGATGAACCCAGCAATGTTATGTATCCCATGCCTGAAAGGGGCTAAACAGTTCCGGACACATCTTCCCACACCCATTCTGACTCAGAAGTTAAACCCTGATTAGTTCTGATCAGACATGCTGAGCTCTTTGTAGTTCAAAGGACTACAGACAATCACAAAAAGCGGGAGAAATCCCAGGGTGCATCAGAGCGGCCATCTTATCGGTGACTCTTCCTGCTTCCTGTTTTTGAAGTCTGAGTCTGGCTCCTGCTTCCTCATCCTCCCTGTGTCACATCACACTTTCCTGTCCAAACACTTGGTCAGAACAATACAGCTATGGCTCAAGAAGCAACCAGGAGGACCGACAGGGAGACAGATGGAAGCACGCCCTTTTCCCAATCAAACCATTTTTAGACCCGCCAGTCGAATGATTCACTCTTGATTACTATTCCAGAGTTTTTACTGTGCAGCTATGCCAAAAACAAACCAAAAATATTAACAGAGGAAAGCAGGTTGCACCAGTACGGGAGATCTGGCAGGCTGACAGAAGGCTAATAATAGCAGACAGGTACAAGAAACACTACTCATATTTACTAGACCTTGCAAATATTAATTTATGACAACAAAAACATTTGATATCCTAAGTTTTTAAATCCTTGTTAACTCATCACAACTACAAAATACAGGCCCCCTCAATATTCATCCTTTTGTTTGTGAATCCTCATCTTATTAGAGCCTAAATAAAGAGGTGAGATAACATCTTTAACACAATATATCACCAACAAATCAAGCAGTAGTGCCGTGCTATCAGTGTCCCAGCAGGAAGCTACTGTAATTACAGATTGTGAAAAGGGACACTTCTGTTGACCAAGGCCGATTCCCACCAGCAGAGTCCTCATCTGCCCCCGTTTTCTTAGCTAGCGACCCCCTGCAAACCCCAACAGCCTCACGCCAATAAGAGAAAACAAAAGGGTAAAATTACACCATCATGTGCTGCCCACAAAGGACACTGAATACGGAGTGGTTTGGTGCAAGAGCACAGCTTAGGTTTAGCTCCCCTGCATAAACATTTTGGAAACACTGTGGCATAGAAATGAGGCGATGCAAATTAGAAGATTGCATGTTTTTGCTTTTACTGTCTGGCTGGCATGACAATCACATCAATGAGGCGAAATAATGAGTGACTAGGGGGGGGCGAGCGGGAGGAGGGCCAGGCCTTGTCTGCTTGTGAGAAATGAGGGGAAAGTAGAGGCAAAGGAGGGTGCATGGGAGAGACACCGAGTGGGGAGAGTGTGAGGGAGACAGTGAATGAGACAGTGTGTGAGGGAGAGAAAAGGTTGTGTGTAACGTAAGGTGGTAGACAAAGTATGTGTGTGTTTATGTGTTGGTGTGGAAAAGGGAGAAAGAGTGTATCGAGTGGGGGGAAGGGTAGAAACAGGGACCTCGGGGAAGCCACTGAAAGGTTCCCGGGACAATAGAGCTCCGTTCACACGGCAACAGCACTGGCTCTCCCATGCATCCTCCCCCTCCTCCTCCTCCTCCGCCTCCTCTTCGACCTTCTTTAAGGCCCCCCTGTACTCGTGCAATGAAAGCGTAGCAAGCGACCGCTCCTCCTTCACCATCCGCTCACTCAAGGAGGAGGACGGTGGTGGTGAGCTTTCACACTCAGATTCTCACTCTCACATTTCCAGCACCTCCTTTTCGTCATGTGTTGGTAAATTATTGCAACACAGCATGCACACTCAGTCATTCAGCCAAACAAACGTGTAAAACACACCAGGTAGCCTCTCAAATGTCCCATTAGCAGCAAAAATGCCTTTGATCCTCAGAGAGGTGACATCCGGGCTGCATTCGGGGTAAAACACACTCCCCCTGAGACGCCTGCGAGAAGCCTACATCCCTCCACAGATAGAGGAGGCCTTTACTACGGATGTGAGAACTCCATTAAGATCTGAAAGGGGAGTCATTACCAATTTATGAGCCGAGTACAGCTTCTTGTGTTG
This sequence comes from Chromis chromis, assembly GCA_900302755.1. Classification (NCBI taxonomy): domain Eukaryota; kingdom Metazoa; phylum Chordata; class Actinopteri; family Pomacentridae; genus Chromis; species Chromis chromis. The sequence continues at coordinate 30,675 of OMNN01030789.1, forward strand.
AAGGCTGTTTTGCTTGTTCTGACGCTATGAATAATGCAACTTGGATTACGTCAGGTCACACTGCCCTAAATATGATGTAAAAAAAAAAAAGTGGACTGTGAGTCTACGCCTGTCCAAAAATGTCTCCTCGCTCCGATGTTACTCTGGGGCACTCGTAGTGAAACATTGATGGTGCTGTGCCTTGGGTGGCTGGGTACAACTACTGAATAGTGAATACTACTGGATGCAGAAAGAGCCAGGCGATCATTTCCCATTATTTCCTGTAGTGTAAAACACATATTACCCATTAGGGCCGGGCGATAATTCAATTAGGTTTGTTTACTGACCATATCTAAAGATCATTTTCATTACCTAATAAGTGATTTTGCACAATTTCTCCATTCTCAACCACACCACACACCCCTAATATCTGCTGAGTAGATCACCAGGATTATTCTTACTCACAGTAATGCCTGACTTATTAATGCAAACATGACCCCAAGTTGTTATAATCCTATTGGATAATGATACACTGGGTTAAGATGAGGACTAATATAAGGACTTCACTGATTGATTTCCTCTTTTTTGGAGTAAATTTATTATTTATGGAGATTATAAAGAAATATTAGCTATAAGCATGTCTATCATTTTATAGATCACCCAATGATCAATTAGTCTGCAATGTGGTTGGTTTGTTAATTGATGCCACCATATTGATAAGTTATCATGTAAGATCAAGTCTTTAACTAACAAGGCATCATTTATATGTCAATATTCAACACTCTAGTTGGATTTCAGCTACATGGATGCCATGCTGGAGTTATTTCTATGCACTATTTCAACGTTTCAAGCCTTAAAATCCCCAGTTTAGCTACACACACACTCCCTTTCCCCCCCTTTCCCCTTCAGGCTGATAAATGCACGTACACGCACGTCCACTGAAACACACACACGGGCGTAAATTGATGGCAACCGCGATCAATCACTGTTCCGCACCGTCGCTTCCCGTTACCGATGGACTGACCCACATCTGTTCATCTCCACCCCGGTTAGTTTTTTTGTGTGTGTGCCAGTTTTAATCTGAAATTTAACCAGCCGTTTTCTGTCTGGGGGTACCTAACAACCTGATTAACACGCCGGTGCACCAGCCAGCATCAATTATCTGGTTTGTAAAGCTGTAAAGTTACCCGGCAGAGAGAGTAATATTAAATGTTTAAGCGTTGGAGTCGGTTTATTATCCTCAACTGGGGGTCCGCTCCGACTGACCACTTGGTTAGCTAGCTTATGTCCACTGGTCGACTACTTAGTTTGGACAAATGAGACCACAGTCAACACAATTACACACACAATTTGCATTATTATGATAAAAGGTGTTATTAGTCGCTGTAGAAAGTATCATAAGGCCCTCACCAGCACTTGAATTATTAGAAGAAATCAGCCCGTCCGCATGTCCCGTTAGATACTCCAATTAGCTCTGCCATCCTGTGTCCCCCAGCCCGTCTGGCCACTCCGGGGAAAATCCTTTGAGGACAGGGACACGCCCACAGGCCGCTTCCACCTATCAGAACCCCGCACAGTGGATTTAGCGCATGACGGGCGTTCACATCAGCCAATGGAATCCCACAACTGGAATGAGTGACAGGGAGACTCCCCAGCTCCAAAGCCGTGTTGAGAATAGTGGAGGCGGGGCTAGAGTTGGGCGTTGCTGAAGAGATTAACAAGTTTTTTTTTATTTTCACGCAACTACATCCCATTTCTTATCCTAAATATTGGTGCATTCATTAATGATCAAGCCTGTGGTTATTTATAAACCCGAAGACTGTTTAAATGAGGAGGAATAAATAAAACTGTGAGCTACAGTAGGGGGTTTGTAAAGTACACACAGTGATGCTGAGAATGAGCAGGGAGAGTATTGTATAACAGACTCAAATAGCTGGGCCAGCATCCTGCAGGAAGAGGTTCACAGAAAGGACTTGCTATACTTAGATCTGTGGTTCAGTCTCTCAGGTGCGTTTGTGGACAGAAACAGTCTGAGGAAGATGATTGTCATCAAAGCAAAGGGAGAGGATACAGAGAATAGTCTCTGGGCGATGGAAATGGAACTGGGAGTTTTTAGTACTAGAAATGCAGTTGTATTCCTAGACAAGAAAGAAAGTCATAGCCTGAATTTGTTACACAGCTGTTAGTTTATCATATATAACTAATTTAGCCATTAAGATCAAAACATGTGTGACTAAATAATAAAGTGACTGTTGGCATACCTGGCATTTACAATAATATGTGACTTCTAATTCTCAGTTTGAGCTTTTGTGACTGACAGAAATGTTGTAGCTTTCATAAATTTCACTGCTAAAACACTTAAGTTGGTCAACAGGAAATTAATCTGCAACAATTTCGATTAATGATAATTTTTTTAAGCAAAAATGTGAAATATTCTCAGGCTCCAGATACTCAAATGTGACAAATTGCTGCTTTTCTCCGTTTTACAATATTATAATTGGAATATTTTAGTTATTTGTAGTGGTAATTACTTCTTAAGCTTGCAATATAGAAAGCTGTAATGGTTTCCTTTCTCCAGTTTCTTATATTTCATGTGTTGAACCAAGAATATAATCATTTGAGGACTTGGTAATGGAAATAATTATTAGTGGACAGCATTTTTCCTACAGTAAATCTCTGTAGGTGGGGCAACCTGATATCTGAATGGTTGGGGTCTATAACACGTGGGCATAGTCATAACATCTCATCCCCTATTCAATACCTGGCTTTGCTGCAACTCTCAATTAAAGGCTTAAAATAACGCCTATAACGTTTTCACAGTGAGTAGTCTGTGTATCTAAAGGACAATGAGGTATTTTAAAGATTATACCCCATTTAAGTAACCTTTCTATGACACTTGCTGCTGTTTTAAAGCATACATAAAGTACCAGTGTCTTAATTGATAGCTAGCAGGCAATTTAAGTACCCATTTCTAGCTAGCTAATGTGACTCATCAACTCTTGAGAAATATCACCTGGAGGTGGGTTAGGTAGAAGTAGCGAAATGAAACATTACTGGACCAAAAAATAAATAAAAATAAGATGCTGCTTGTACATACCCGCTTCTAAAATATCAACAATATGAATGTTTCCACTTTTATTGTCAGGATACTTGCTTCATGTAAAATATTTCAATACAATGCAGTACAATGCATGTTCCATCTGCCATCCTCCATGCGATTGGTTGGTTTTGTCATCATGTTGTAAGGCTTACCCACAGCATACAGCAGCTGAGCGCTCAGCTAGTCCAAGCTGCCTTGCTACTCTTGCCATGAAAACAAAACCATGAAAACAGATTAAATTATAAACTACTAAAATCTTTTTGTCATTTTTTTTTTGTCCTCTCTGAACAAAAAAAAAAAAAAAAACCCTCGGCGCCACAGCTGCGGGGGCTCCACATCCTCCCAGCATGCTTCACAGCAGCTCAGCTCAGTCCTCAGCTGAGGCCCTCACAGGGCGGCGCGCACTCACAAGATAAAAACGAACAGAAAGACGGACAGGAGGACAGACGGACAGGGAATCTGTCAACGCTGGCAGTCACATAGCAGCTTTCAGTCTCATCCAAGCTTCGACAGGAAGAGGGTAACTGGCTGGGGTAGGTAGTTGGGTGTAGGTGGAGGAGACAGGTGAAGAAGAACAGGGGAGGAGATGACACCACAGATTAACACGTGTCCTCCGAATTGAGCCATCTTCTGATTACGTAACAGAAACAAGTTGGATTTAAACATGTATCCTTTCTTCTCGTCCTCCCGCCTTGTGTTTCACCTATTGGGTTTTGCTCTATAGCGGTGTTTTCTAATACTGGGGTTATGTTGTGTTATCTGGGAAAAAAGTGAACATTGTTCTGGCCTAACGGACTGCTGCAGAGAAGGTGCCCTCTGTGGGGTGGGGGTAGAGGGGTTGTTGCCTTGGACATCCCCACATCCCGCAGTACATTCGTTCAGGTGGGCGTGGTCGAGGGCTGTGTGTGTGTGTGTACGTGTTTCTATATGTATGTGTGGGAGGGCTGTTTCAGTAGCGGTGGGTCTGGTGGGAGTACTGGGGAGGCTGTTGGGAGGTAGAGGAGTATCCCATGCTGCTTTGGGGCAGTGATGTGCTTGGTCCAGGGTTCTGGTAGGCAGCATGTGGATTGGAGCGCTGTAGGGACAAAAAAAAAAAAAAAAGGAAAAAAGATGAGATTTGGGACACGTAGTGGTTTTATCTCTCATGAAAGTTTGTTACACTCAACATACACTCCAAAAAGTACACCTGTCACACATTTAGAACGGTGATTGCTTGGTTTAGACCTGCAATTACAGCTTTTAGGCCACATGGAGGCAGTAATCAAAATATTGAAGTTGCAGGTGAAAATAAGCAGAAAGATGTTTGAAGGTTCTGTAAAACTCAGTAGTGCAAAGGAGAAATGCAGTCATCACTACAAGAATCCCCGTTTACTTTACACATAATCATTCATACTTTGTAATTATAGAAATAGACTGATTGTAGCCACTTTAAAGATGAATTTGGAAGTTGCATTATCAGAAAGAGAAATATAGGAGCTACAATAAGCAGTAGGAGTCCTTAACATGTTATTGACAGAAGAAACTTCATTATTGTCTTTACACTATACTGTGAATTTCTTCTTTATGCAAGCCATCAGAACCAGTTTGTCTGTCACACCACACCTTTCCTATGTCTTATTAGGGGGGTCTGTGTTTGACAATTTGTTAAACAGCCAGTTAGGCTGTTTTACATGTTTACAACTAGGTGCTGCTAGGTCTACTGAAGCACGCTTGTCCGTGGCTTTCCAGGGTTATCTTTGTGATACTGACTTTGCGGTCAAAAAACACCCAAAACCCCGTGTCCCCCACTACCTTCACCTAAGCGACACACTCCCAAATACCTGCTCCCAGAGTTGACAGACTTGACATGGAGGAGTGCACCCATATCCGGTGATGCCTGGTCCTGGCCAGCCAACATAAACCTTAACCTCAGCGTGGTGAGGCGGCCTCGACCTGGTCACCCTCCATGCGCCTCTTAGTTTTGCTTTCTTTATTTAGTGTGAATCAAGGTGAGATGATTCCTTTTAATAATATTATTTTAATGTGTGTAAATTAAATACATTTTGAAATGTATGTAAATGTATTTATTTGTGTGTTTTCATTGTTGTCTTCATATTAAAATGATTACTTCTGTACCTTAATAATAAGCTACAGTGGTTAAATTCAACGTAAGGTGGTTAAATTTACAATAAATCTTTTGCCTACTGGTATTTATTTAAAAAAGGCAATTGAAAATTAGCAATAATTATCGATATTGACTGAAATTATACATTTTATCATGTTACTTTTTTTTTTTTTTTTTTTTTTTTTTTTTTTAGCTTTGTTGACAGAAATACAGAACCCCAGATACACAGTGATAGTAAGTGTTTCAGAGACTTACCTGGTAGTCTGAGGTCATAATGAGGCCACCTGAGGTAGTGGTGGGCGGGACAACTCGCACTTTCTTCAGAGGCGGGCCCTGGGCGTGGCTGTTGTCTGGGTTGCCAGTGTGCCCCGCCCCATTTGTGTGGTTGTTTCCCTGTTGCTGCTGCTGGTTCTTCTAAAAGCCACAAAAAAGAAGAAGAAAAAAAAGACTGTAGTACTTCTATACATTATTGTTCAGCTACTTTTTGCATTTATGCATTTACTACCATTCTTTAAGTTTCTCTTTACATTTCTATATATATGTATGACATAAGCATGTGGAATGACTATGGATTTACTTTGTCTGCCTTGTCCTCTGGCTCTTCCTCTGTCAGGAATTCCCTCTTGGGGTAGGGAATCTGACAGCCTGCAAACACACTGGAGAAAAAAGGCAAAGAGGCTTGTCATCTTCAAACATTTATTCCCATGACTCGGAGCTAATTAACTAAGAGACCAGCTCAAGCAGTCCCTGAACATGTGACTCGAGCTAAGGACAAGTACAACACAGAGAAAGTGGATGCAGACTGAATGTATGGGTGTGTGTTTCTGCTGTAACTCACTCAGAGGTGGGTAGAGGCTCCTCTAAAAAGTAGGGGTCCTGCATGGCCTGCTCGGATGTGATTCTACGGATGGGGTCCATGGTCAATAGCTTTTGCAGCTGTTACAAAACGCACACAATGTTAATCTCAAACAAGAAACCATTCATTAATGCACTATAATAACATATGCATGAATGATATTGGTTTTCCATCATAACAGCAGTAGAAGTTCTGCAAATGACATATAAGTACTAAATTACTGAGGCACTTAAACTCACCAAGTGGAATGCTTTGCTGTCTGGTTTGACTTTATGTTTTTCCATGTACTTTATAAGGCTGCAGTTTGTGTATCTGTGAAAGCGCAGGAGCAAATTATATTAACATCAAGCCTTCAGTGCAATTTCCTCACATAAGAACATACACAGTTACTACATGGTTAAGTAAGAATTTTGCAAAGCACTCAAAAATGTCTTTTTGCCAGCAGACATTCTTTGCTGCGCACTTTGCTTTGCTCTGACTTTGTTTTAGAGCTTTAAAAAAAAAAAACTGGGACAGTGGTGCTCTGCAGACTCACGTGTTCCTTCTAAAGTCTTTCATCAGCGTGGAGTGTTCTGGCATCTTTTTGATGTCCTCCCAGTCTTTATCTGTCAAATGAGGGACAGACAGGATTACACCATGCCACACCCTCCCTCCTCTGAAGAACAGATTATTTAGGTTGTCGGGTCTGGATTACAATTTTCTTTAAAATACAGATTCTTATGATTTCCTCACAGCAGTCTCTTCTTTAAAAAACAGCATAGCGAGTCTTGGTTTGGACTTACAGGTTAAGATCTGCTTTTTATATAACTGAAAATGCTTATCTGCACGTTTTTAAACATTCACATTAATTATCTGTAAGCTTTGCAGTAAAAAAAAAAAGCTGCTTGGGTTCAATTGCTAAACACTGCAAAGAGATTGTCAAATTTGGCCCAATTCTCTGCAGAAGCAAAACAAAATCTATCACACAGCCTGGTGAATTACACAACCAGAGCAGCAGAGATGATAGAAAGGGGGAAAAAAGACCAGCAGCAGCTTAACTGAACTGGAAAATATAGGCCCAAATGTAGCCCTGCGAGTAAAAGTTTCTATGTTTGTGACTTGGCTTCATCTACCGTGTCTGTGGATTGATGTTCAGAGCCCACAGACCACATTACTGCCTTCAGAAAAAAGGCAACCAAGGAAATAATCTGGAAGAGAAAATGCTTATCCTTCCACAGCATTTCTCCAATGAAAAGGCAACTCAGTAGCACATCACTATAATAGCAGGTTAACACCATTAATATAATTACTTTGGAAGATCTGAAGCACTTAAATCCTCTTTGAATCACTTTGGGTAAGTCTTTAACAACTCAGCATGTAATGATTGCAAATGGAGCTAATTATTTTTTTCTGACTATTCCCCCCCAAAGTCTGGCAGCAGTGAAGTCTCACCAGCAGGGAAACCCATGACATTAAAGATGCGGTCCAGTTGGTCGTGGTGGTAAGGGTTACTGGTCTTGATATCCTCTTGGCGACAGTGGAATATGGGCTCAGACGTCAGCAGCTCCGCAAAAATGCAGCCAATCGCCCAGATGTCTGACAGAAAACAGACATAGCACACACTAAGTCAAGCTGTCACTCACATCAGTAGAACTGGTTGCACACGTACACCGACAGAGTTGCACAATACTAACCGATGGCTTTGGTGTAGTGCCGAGCCCCCAGCAGCAGTTCAGGTGCTCTGTACCAGAAAGTGACCACCACAGGGTCGAGATCGGCTAAAGGCTTCAGCGGTGAATTGAAGAGACGAGCAAACCCCATGTCCGCTGTATGATAGGCATGTTAGTTGATAAAGTAATGGCAAACCTAAATGATAAATAGCTTTTAAAAAAGGGAGACATTATACATACCAATCTTTACTCTACCCCTCTCTGGGCCTTCCCCCATCACTAAAATGTTAGCTGGTTTCTGATGGAGACAAACAGACAGGCACGCAATGATAAAAATGTTTCCACAATCCAAATATCTGACAGCAAACCCTCTGAGATTAATTCAGCTTTGTTTGGCCCAGTTGCTGCACTACAATCATGCATATTAAATCAAACTCCTTGTTGCTGCCCTCTAGTGGACAAATAACTTCACTGCACTCCAAAAAAGTAAGGAGGTCTGCCATTTCCCTGTCACTTTGTCAGCCAGTGGATGTGCAGGGCAGTTAATTTGGCATCGCAGCTTTTGAAATCTGCACACACCTTGGGATATTTTTGAATTCTTATGTTACAGATCCAACAGCAACACTTCAAAAAACTCTCTCTAAAGTTTCTTTTATATCTAAATAACTATAATAAGTTTATGTAATAACCTTTTATCAAAAAACTCAAACACAATAATGACAGAGAAAAAGTTTATGGTCAGTAATCAAGAAACTGCTGCATATCAATCTCTGCCAACTAAAAAAATGTGAACGAATCCCTATTCATCTACATGCATTCATATTTATAACATCTGAAAACCATAGTTATGAACACACGTACAGACACAACTTCACATGCTCACCCTCGATTCCCTTCAGAATAACAATCTTCCAATCTCTCATTAACTGCTTAACCTGGTTTTCCCTTCCACCTAAATACCCCCTCCCCTCTCTGCTCGCCCCCCAATCCTCTTACAAGGTCTCTGTGGAGGACCCAGTTGGCGTGGAGGTAATGGATGCCATCCAGAATCTGGTAGAGCAGAGACTTGACCATTCCTCTAGGCAGCTGAAGTGGCTTCTTGTTGGCCTTGGACGCTCTGTGGAACTTAATAATGTGCTATGGAAAGACAAGATAATAGTCACTGCGGTGTGCATGCACATGTTGACTGAAATGCAACCTTTTCTCCCCTATGGTCGCAAATGTAAGTTTGCTACGGGCTAGATGCGTAAGGCTGATACTTGTGCCATGTGTTTCCACTTCCTCGGGACGGGGAATGTGTGTGTTGCAGCTCTGTGGCAGAAAATGGCCTTTAACTCGCTTCTGATACTCTGCCAGTTGTAACTGCCAACCGTAATGCACCAGAGGTTTAACTACCAAATGTGGAATACTTCTTGGTGTATGTGTGTGTTTTAATGAGACTTAGCGGTGCATAATTAGCACTATTTCTCCTTCCTTATATGCGTATATGCATCAAGACTATACGTGGTTCTGCATTTATGAGTGTGCATTTAAAAAAGAGGCCATGTTCACATACGTGCAAAAAACAGTAGAAGGAACGGACATATATAACCTAATTGTAAGAGTACTGTTTTCAAGTCACGCGCTAATATATATGGGTGGAAATCTGCAGCATGTGCATTTGCTTAAACTAATAAAAATGTCTAACACTAACTATGCAAAAAAATTAAAAAATCTGCATGCATTTCTACTAATAGTGACATATTAAGTGGAAAAGATTGTAATATGTTTGGTAAGTCGCATCATGCAGCTCCAGTGTGTGTTGTGTGTTTGCATTTTACCCAGAGATCATGTTCGGCGTAGTCAAAGAGCAGCCATACTTTACGGTCTGCATGTGACAGGAAAACCTTCTGCAGTGAGATGACGTTGGGGTGCTTCAGCTCCCGCAGCAGCTGCAACATTTAACCTCAATCAGACGATCGACCACACAGTCTCATAGCAGAAACCATGAATGACTATGACATAATGAAATAGCCTGTTTGCACTAGTTAATGCATGCATCACCTGTTAAAAGCAGGGAATTTACTGCACCGATTACCATAAATGACAGAAAGTAGACCCAATATCACCTGCACAAGTGAATGCAATAGAATACAAAGGTCCCACAACGAATGACATATTTCTTTTAGCATGTGATGTTTGAAGGATTAATTTTTTTTTTAATAGGTTATGTTTATGACACTGTGTCTATGCTCTGTATGCATTATAATAATGTCAATTTTCTAATTTGTCCTTTCCCGTGATCGCTTGTAGTTCTTGTATTTCATATCTGTTGCTTACTTGACGAAAAATACTTTGTGAAGGTTATTGGGACGTTACATAAAGCACCTAGGAATGACATGAAGGTGTTCATCACAGACCAAACAAAAGGGCAGGGGTAAGGCAAGCAGCTCTTACTGCAATCTCTCTGCAGGCTGACATGGAGATGCCAGTGCCTTCAATCTGCTTGAGGGCGTAGTCCTTATCATCCTTCCTACAAACACACACAGAGAGGCAAAGCAACATCAACACCAGACCAGACTGCAGGCCCCCAGAGAGATGTCTGCACAGAAACATAAAGGGGGGCACTTGGCAGCTGGCACAGAGACTCTGACAAGAGGCCGAGTTGCATTACCTCCAGATTTGTGTAATCAAGCTCACCTCTGAGGCTCAAAACAATGGAGGGAGAGAGGAAACAGGCCCTGTCTGGCAGCTGGCAAGGGACAAACAGAGCACTGGGACTGGCTCGCACTTGGATGAATTGGTTACAACCCCTCCCTCCCCCTGGCCTAAATCATCTCATAAACCCACGCTTTGTGCCTCCTCAGGCCTCGTCCAAATGCTGCAGCACAACTTAGCTCACAGAGTCTCATAAACAGCAGCCTCCTCGAGCGAACACAAACATCTTTAAACACTTTAAGGCTCTTTTGTGCGGTTCCGGCTGCCAGTATGTCCGGGGCTGTGATAATGGGCCTAGTATGGGCCTGGTAGCTCAAGCTGCTTTCAGGTCTCTCCAGCTCCGGCCCAGACAGAGTTAAGTCAGGGATCACATTGGGAACGGCAAGAAAGTTTCAGAGTGGAAGGTGGGTGGCACCCTGGCGTCCTCAGGGTTTAACACACTAACCATGAACCACAGTGGCTACAGTTAGGGTCCGGCTGGGGACTTTTGTTGCACGTAATTCCCACGTTTACTTTTAAATAAGACAAAAAAAACAAATAATTCAATAAGGACTAAAAAGAGACTAAAGATTCAGGCATGGCAAAGAATGGACTACATTATATATCCTAAGAGCAAGAGTATAAAGCAACTGGACTTCCCTTTTTAGGTTCTTGAGGACATATCACCTCATATTAGTGACTGTCTCAGTTCTGAGCTTCAAGAAACAGAAAAAAAGAGAAGTCCAGTTGCATTTTACAGATGGCCTTCAGATTAGCATAACCTGGATTACTGATAATCCACACAGACTTTGTGTTAAATGCACGACTAAACATACATTTCTGAATATTCATACGTGTTCTGGATGATGGCATGTTCCTGTAAGTTTGTGTAAAGATATAGCTACCTGGTGCATGATGAAAGCTACAAAACCCCCCTTAGAAAAAGGACCAGAGACCATCAACAAGTGCTCACACATGCACCTGCTGTATCCTACATTTACATCCCCTACAAAGGACTAGATTAGTGATGAATAAAACACAGTAGATCAACAACAGTGGATAAAATAGATGCATCATAAATGCCTGAACAACATCCCATGTGGGAAAAATGGGATGCCATAAATCACAATATAAGAGTGCTATTATATAAGGAACAAAGCTTCCAAAACAGTGCAGGCACAAATTACATTGTTGTCTCATTTCTCTGCTTAAATCTCCAGCCTCCTGTGCCGGTGGACTTGAAGGGGAGAAAAATGAGAGAAGTAATTAAAATGTATTTGGCAGAGGGAGGGAGGGGGGCTGGCTCCACTGGCTAGAGGCCTCGCTGGTCATCAACTCACCCATCTTTTCTCTTCGCCTTGTATACATGACCGTAGGTGCCTCTTCCCACTTTGCATCCTTCGTACTCGAACAGGTCCTCGACTCGCTCTCTTTCGCCGGTCAGCTTCACTTTAAAATCATAGTCCATTTTCACCACTGTTCGGGCTCAATATATCCGCTCCTTCCTTTTCTAAAGCGTCGCTTGGGAGGCAACTAGGCTCCTCCACCGAGCTCGGTTTGGTAAATCAGCTAGTTGCCTTCCCCAGCGTGGCCCTTTCTTCCCTCAGCCCAGCTTCCACATCGAGTTTTCGGGTGGAATTGAATGTTCCGGAGGGGATGTGCGGTGCTCGGTGGTAGTCCAAGTGGAAACGAGCCCCGAAATGTATTCCTTTCTCTTGCTGCGTTTCTCTCAGCCGGTATCTGCTCCAAAGAGACGCACTTCACTCGGTAGCGACGGCGTATTCGCGCACGGCATTGTCGTAAAACGTCGTAAAGACAGCCCTGCAGCAGAGAAAGAGCCAGGGAGAAAGGGAAGGCACATACACCACGTGGAAATACATACTAGAGCTCAAATATAAGTTTATTCAGGCATGACAACCGTGTGATGAAAAGAAGCTGAGCTATTTTGCCCTATTGTGGCATATTACAGTGCTGTAATACGACACAAATGGGGTAAACTGGGGTAAGATGCCCCCCTGAGGTAAGAAGCTCCCAACCCCCAATCATTTCCCTTCTGACTAAAAAATACAGTACATTTTCATTTTTAGGTCCTTGATAATGGTGGCCTTGACCATTTTTAAATACCATTGAAATAATTTTACTAGTGGGAAGAGACCGATAGAAGTATTATTTGAGGTTGTTGTAATATTTTGACAGTCATATTTTGACAGTGCAAAATAAGTCTGTACTTTGTATATATATATTTATTTTTAATATATACTTGATATTTTAACACATACTTTATATATTCTAAATCTGTGTCTAAGTCTGTCTAAGTATAAGTCTAAGTGCACAGTAAAACATCATAAAGGAATATAGTCCAATGAATGTACTTACTTACAGGTTTA
>OMNN01030791.1:0-31317 GCA_900302755.1 Chromis chromis
GCAATCCCAAATGTCACTGGCCTACCCCCACAGGAAAATGCACCCTACCACATGGCAAAAACATCAAACAATCAGGAACATCTTGAGGAACATGACAATGACCCATGTTGATTTGACCTCCAAACTTCCTAGACCCCATTCTGATCAAGCATCAACAGGATGCAGTGGAACAAGTTGGATTGACAGAGGCCCCACTGCACAAGCCAGAGAACCCAAAGATCCACTGCCAACGTCCTGGTGCCAGACCCCATAGGACACCCTGAGAGGTCCCCTTGTCCATGCCCAATGGTTCAGAGCATTTTTGACCACATAAGGGGGACCAACACAATATTATGCAGGTGGTCATAATGTTATGCCTGATTGGTGTATGTTGCTCTATACATAAAACATCTGTTATTTCACACCGTATCAAACAAAGCTATAACCTTTATGCATCACAGATTATATGGTACAATGAATGTCTGGTATATTGATGAGTAGAACAATAAAAACATTAAAATATATTGCTTTAAATTGAAAGAATATGATGACCTAAAGAAAAGAATTAGGAGGAAATGGAGATCTCTATGAAAATGTAACTGGGCTTACCTTGCTTCATGGCATGTTTTTCTTGAAGGGCTGGCTGAATTTTCTCTATCTGCTTTGTGAGGAAGTCTATTTTACGCTTGAAGAAGGCCTTTGAGTCGTCCACATTCTACAGAGAAAAATACAAGAGTAGATATAAAATACACAGGAGAATGTTCTACATGATGTGAATACATTTATAAATGATTAGTTCATAGTACATTTCTGGCATTCAAATGCAAATATATTTACCTTTTCAACATAGTATCCTGTTCCCACATCAACTAAAACATGCTCCACGTCATTTAACGTTCCAGGGACATACATCTGAGAAGAAGCAGTGTTAAGGACAAGTATAGACTGTATATCTCAAGAGACACTCATTTAAAGTACATCAAACAACACAGCAAAATATTTTGTGTACTAATGCAATAAAAGGATACAGAACTGGTGAGGGGAACGAGCAATTCTTTTCCTGTATGTAAAATGAGAGAAAGGAGAATGTAACAAAAATATCTACTCAACAGCTACAGAGCACAGTGAATGGCAACTCTAAAATACCACATTGTAAATCTCAATTTGGATGATCAACCAACTGAAATCAATAGAGCTGTGGTCAACTGATTGGAGCTATTCTTTCCCAATTACACATCACAAATATTGTATTTAGTTATGAGTATTTTATTGTACTTTCTCATCTATAGTATATTGTGGGGTTTTATGAGAAAGAAAGCTGTGCATTTTAACTGTATTGTGTGTAAGAGCCCAACTAGGAACAAGAATGAAAAATTAGCAATAACTCTAAACTAAGCAGCACAACACTTTAATGTTCTGTGATTTAAATATTTTACACTGCAGTGTCCCAATCAAATAAAAAATAAAATAAATCTGCAGATTCAGAGGTTATCAAACTAAAGACACTGCAGCTCCAAACAATATTAATACCTATTTGAGTGCAACATACTCATGTACAGTAAGCTACTTGGAATCAATTATTTTAGACTACTGACTAAACTGTTCAAATTAAAACATGTTTTTAAAGTTAAACATTTATAATAAAAAACACACAGTTCACTCTTTCAACATATGAAAAAGGATAGCCTTATTAACATGGCAAGGGAAGAACAAAACATTATTGTTTACGCACCTTCATTGTTTTTGTTGAGGACATTCAAACTATCTTTAGCTTCAACATACTTGGTCTGGACCACTTTGAGCTGACCTATTGAAGACGTCAAGAACTCAATCTCCTGAAAAACAAATGTAGAAAACAGCTGAGGTCAGACACACACACATAATAAAGGAAACACTGCTTCATACAGTCGAGAGTTGCCGACAACATGACACACCCGGTGGCTGGAGAAGCTAATGTCTGTACCGTTAGCTTCAGCCGTGCTAGTTAGTTAGCTACCTAGCTAGCTAGCTAACACACCTTGTCTCTGTTACCCAGAGTCTCGCTGTCATATAGTCAATTTATAAAAAACACATTGATAGCAGATATGTAGTAAAGTTATATATATTACCTGGTCTAGCTGGGTTTTGAGCCCCTCTAACTGGGGAAGGGAGAGGTCTGTGAGGTTCACCGCCATGTTGGTAGCGTGATGCTAAGCGACCTTTACAGCTGCTACTTCCGGGTTATAGAGATGAACTGTTATTATGTGAAACATCGCCGCCTGCGGATAAAACACAAACACGAAGCTTCTCCTGATCCCTCTCCCTTTGAGGATTGGGGAAAATAATCTGCATTTACACTGCTGTTGGAAATGTAACAGCCCAGAATCATACTGCTGGATATAGGCTCATATCATAGAAGGTCAGGACATAAATAATTTAATCAAACTAAAATTAAAATGTACATTTTATGCATATATAATAACACACAAAAATGTTATTATCACAAATGATAACTGTTTTCCCAGAATGACAACTCATTTGCATCTTAACTTTTTGCTAAATGTATTTTCTTGTATTACCAGTTCACTAAAGGTCATTCATAAAATGTTATTCTTAAAAATAAAAATGCAAGCTGACATTATTTGATCAGCTTTCAAGTTACAGCCGACACTCCACACACTGTACTTTCCATACAACACTCACATCCTCAAATAATTATCACTTACTATACAACCTGGAAATTCTATTTATATTCTGATCCTGTACTTTTGTTTACATACAGCTGCACTTTGTGTACTTCTTGCACTACTTCAAGCCTTTATAATTTTGTATGTTTAGCAATGTGCAATATCCAGAAGGGTAACATTAGTTACACTGTTTTTATAGTTCTTAATATAATACCAAACAAGCTATCCTTACGATAAGCAATATCACTGTTTTCATAGATTACACTTCTAAATACTATTTCTCTGCAAAATGTTTATACCTGCACGTTCCTTGCTGTAGTTTGAAAAAACTGCCTGATTGCATAAATGCACAATGACAAAGGAGTTCTATTCTGTTCTACACAGGTTAACAAATGTGGGAACATTTTGAGCATTAAATGTTATTTATTAAGCCCTGCTGGTGCAGCATTTTAATGAAGTCAACACATCTCCAACCTCTATAATTTTAATCTAACTTGTGTCTGAAGTAAACTGATCTTATTCCAGACAATAACGTGTTTATATTTCATAACACATTTCTTGTTCCCACAAGATAATAAACACATTTGCGACTTTGGGCTCTACCTCCCAGCATAATTGTGATTAATTACAAATGAATCCCCACAGCACAAACACAGATTGTATGTGAAAATACTTTAATTCAAAATCGTTGTTAATTCAACATATTAAAAACTCATTGAAACACTTCAAAAAATTACAAGGCGTTTAAAATCATCAACACTATAAAAACATTGGTTCAATATTTAAGTTTAAATAAAGGTAAAGTTGTACATTAAGCCTGAAAATTAAAACAACTTGAAAAACAAGAAATTAGCTTCTAGTTACAAGCATGCACACTATAACATTTGAATACTGCATAGAATGTTTACATCCTGATTTTACAAGAGTTTCGGCCTTTCAGTCCTACTGCAGGTGGACTGGTAAGCCGTAGACCACAGGAGCAGCTCCTATGATGTGTTTCAGCTGGGTGGCCTGACGTGCTGGACCGATATGATCCAGGAGGGACGCTCCAGATTCAGCTGATAACCAGGACTCGAGCAAGGCTTTGGTGAAGCGATCAATATCCCGATCCGTCACATTCCACAGGTTTCCCAAAACAAGGGGACTAAAAAAAACATATAAAGGAAAAATGATACTTGACACAGACATCACAGGAGATTGAGTAAATAACTTCTTGGAGTAAAACTATGACTAGTCCAGAGAACATTCCTAAAATCCACAAATATTCCTTTTATTGTGAAATTAATCATCTGTGGTAAGCAAGATTATGAAAGTTGCTAATTTAATTGGCCAAGCACAACTTTAAAATGTCAAAATAATAGACGGATAGTTTTGCAATTTTTAAGGATCTGTAATGTCAGAATAGGAAACAAACCATGTCTTTATTTTACACTAAATATGTGTATTAAACATTCTAATACTAAACAATCTTTATTCAGCTACAGGTGGATGAATCTGTATGAACAGATAACTCACCAGCCTGCGATGAGGTAGTTGAGAATGATGCCTTGTCCCTCCTGATCCCCTCGTACTGCCAGAGCAGCGCTACTGCAACCAAACAGCAGAGAGGCTGCTCTCATCTGCCGTTTGAGCACCGCCTGGCTGTCTAGGAACCGTGCACCGGCACCATGGCCCACGTAGCTAAAGAATGGACAAAGATATAGAAAGTGAAAATCAAAGCATGAATATACAAAAAGTAATTGAAACTGATAACAGAGTTTGACTTTGTGTGGATTGGTGGGGAAAATCATCCTTTTAAAATGAAATCTGCAGTAAATGTGTTTAAAAGTAAAGGGCTTTGAATACTTTCTGAATATTGTAGTTCTCTATCCAACATTCTTGTGATCTCTAATTATTGTTCCTTCTCCCTTGTAGGTGGCCTAAGGTAATTTAAAACTCACATGTATAGGTCCTTGGTTGCAACAGCTTCTTCTAGTTGACTCGAGTCAGGAGCAACTCCAACCACACCTTGCCAGTCCAGTTTACTTAGAGGAGAATGATTATTTAGTAAATGAACCACTGGCATACCGACACACAAGTCTAATATTGTCATGTAAGTTATGAATTTTGGTCTTACCTGGCAAACCATTCCCTGAATCGGTCCTGAGTGTTTTCTAAATTGGCATCAGGGTCCAGCACATAAAACACCTTCTTTGTATCGACCCCAAGCCTCAGGATGGACTGAGAGTCAGTCTGAAAGGGTAGATTTTAAAAAATGATATCCATATCTACTATTGAACCTGTCATGAAATAAATCACATCAGTACCACAGGGTATAATGTTGCATTTATGCAGCTTACTCTTACCTCTTTCTGAAAGCTCAGTCCAAGCAGTGAGTGCAGAGAAGGCATCCTGCTTACAGAGCGAGACTTCAAAAGGGAGATGCTCTCCCATGGCAACTTCTGAAGGTACTGCATCAAACACAAGACAACAGATTATAAACATCAAATATTTTCTGTGCTTACAAACGATATTGTAATGATGCTTTTCAGGTCTTTGTTATACACAAGCCTATCTCTGTTTGTCAGTCTACAGTAGAATTCATTATTTCATGTAGATCATAAAACCAACCTTGTCCAGGATTAGAACCACATGGCCTTGGGGCTCATCTCTCTCTGAGAGCTGGGAAACAGCTCCATGGAGAAGCTGATCACACTCAGAGTTCCACTGTGGAGAAACTCCAAGTGCAAATCTTTTAAGATCTTCTTCAGAAAGCACAGGAGATGCAGAAAGCACAGCCTATGACACAAGTCAGAAGTGTTAGTGGTTGTTGCTTTGCTGTTGTATTTTCCAGCTGCTTTTTGGACTATAACAAATTATTGGAAAATATTAGAAATTAGAAGCAGATGCTAAAAGGAAAAAACAAACAAATAGACAAACAAAAAAACAACACACCTTCAAGATCTCCTCGCTGACTGTCACACCCTTTGCTGATAAGGCCTTGCAAAGTTGATGGGCCTGTTTAGAGAGCTCAGAGTCCAGTGAAAGGGGAAGAAGCAAGCTCCTCCAGCATCCAAGTAATCCCTCCATCTCCTTCAGCATTTGCTGTAGGGAAAGATGCCAATGAGTTGCGCCTTGTCAACTTGTAAGTGACATTTAATTTACATTTTTGTTCTTTTTTCTTCTAAGTACCCAAGAGTATATCTTTAAGTAAAAGTAAGCGAATAATCAATGAAGCACAAAGCCCTAGCAGAGCCATTTGTTGTCACTCACCTCAACTCGAAAGTCAAGAGTCTTGCGGCCCTTCCACCATTTGGCTTTCTCAGACTCGCAGCTCACAACCTGCTGTTCCATCAGAATACTATCCATCTCCTCCACCATCCAACTAACAGGGTGCTGCACAACACAGAGACAAGAGGAAAGTCATTATCTCGGATAGTGATGATAAAACCTCAGTGAAATCACAACTTCTTATCATCTTAACCTTACATGACTAAGAGCTCTTACTAATAATATTTCAGGACATAGTTCAAAGATCACCTGTTTAAATGGAGACGTCATATTACGACAAGCTTATATTATTTGCTGGATTGTTTTTTACTTCAGTTAGGTTTAAGTACATCTTCAGTGGAGATTCTCATTCAGCTAAGGTACTTGTTACTGGTGGTAAAGGATGGAAAACTGTTAACATGGCAAGATTTTAAAGTGATTATATTGCTCAAGCTATAACCATTTACCCCGTTATCTAGTTTCAGATTGTGGCTATTATGTTACCAAGATTTTGAACTGTGTATAAAAGATGATACCATTCATCTTAAAATGCAAATGATCACACTCACCTGCTGTTTAGATGTGGGGATGTGAACGGTGACAGGAGCAGAACCCTTTTCAAGACGTGACAGCATAATGCTGTTGCCCATTTCCCCTGGTTTTACCCCAAGCACAGACATCAAGCACACTGTCACCCCTGTCAGGAAAAGATGGAGACACAGGGAGAAAGACACATTACACAAGTATAATGCAAATCACGTTTTGTTTTTGCTTAACTCGAGGATCCAACATTCTACCAAAAGTACTCACTAAATCAGCCACCATTTAGTATAGTTACAGCAGCAAGAGGAACGGCACACAAAGCAAACAAATAATTATAACTTCCTATGAAACTAAATTACCAGATTCAGGCTCTTGTTAAAAATATAAATGTGCAAACCACATTGTGATGCAATCAAACATGAAAATATAGCCATTTTACTGCTAAGGTCAAAACACTATTTTCCTACCTGGAGGAATGTGTTGAATTTGCTGGATAAACTCTTGACAGTGGTTCTGAGGGAACATCGAGGAGTCGACAGTCAGGAAGGAAAAGATGTTCTCCATCTGAGACAGCCTCTGTTCAGTAGAAGTATTGGACACAGTCCCACCGAGCTCATTCAGACTCAGAGAATCCATCTTGTCTGTCAGGTCACTGGAAGCTTTTTTCAGCTTTCTATTAGAAAACATAAAGCAAAGAAAGTCGTCAATTTAAAACCCAAACACAACTGGTGATAATTTAAATACAGAAAATTATGGAGCAGTCAAATGTAAATGCATTTTCAGAGAGTTTTTGACACATCTTGACACAGACAAGATGTGCGGGTAAAGTGACACTATGCATTTTACACAAGTGCTTACTTGAGACATCTGGCTAAATGCCTGATTGTACGATGGCGACTGGTGATGCCCAAGGACTGGGCATGCAGCATTGCTGTAGTATTGGGGTCTTGCTGTCCCATGGTCAAGGCCAGAAGAGCACAGAGGGTGGGATAGATAGTGGGAGAGGGGAAATGCTGAAGAGACAGCCAGGCTGAGCGAAGCAATGACTGAACATCCTCTAGTGAGAGGTTTTCTGGAAAGAAAAAAAAAAGTTAAAAAAAATTTTTATACAGGGAACGAGATGAGGAACTTCACATTTTCTGAGGCTCTTCTCTGCCATATTGGATTTTTTAAAGACAAAAAACAAATGCAATATTATGCTGAAAAAAAAGAAAAGAAAAAAGCTATTTCAATGAGGTCAGTTTCTGCTTTATTATGCTATTTCTGGCACACATACATGGAGGTTGTAAGAGAGCTTGTAATACCATTGTTAGCACATATTACATATCTGATTGGGAGTTACACTCACCTGTCCTGCTGTCTGAATGAGTGAGGTGGGTTGGCGGGCCTTCTCTTAGATGACCTCTGCGCTTCAGTTCAGACAACTCGTCTCTCTCCAAACACATATCCCTTCGCAACACCTCAAAATCTATGTCTAGAGAGAAAAAGAAGACATTTTGTAAGATACTGTGATGGCTATGACTTCCATTTGTCTTGCCACTACCTCCAATTTTACATATATAGCACCCCCAAATCCTCAAATTTTCCTCAAACCTATTGTTGATGTTTTGAGACTGAAAGTAAGTATTATGGCGAGTTTGAAAATCCTAATAGTGAACCGGGAACAAACTCGATGTTTCAGGGGTACTATGACCACCTGTAATGTTTCAGTATCAAATCTTGTATGATCGATCAGAAACTAAACTTATAATTTTATACTTTACAGACATTAATATTGTGTGAATTCCTGGAATGCAGGTTTCTTTTCCAATGTGTACACAAAATACGTACTGGTACCTTTACTTGAAGCTGCATTGTCGTCTGCCTCAGTGTCTGATGTCCTGAGTTGCTCAATGCTCATGTCCAGGACTTCATTAGTTTCCTCCTCAATGCTCCTCATTTTGTCTGGCCCCTCCATTGAGTCTGCGTCTGTCTGGGACAGCTGCCTTCTGGTTCTTCCTCTTCTTGTCGAGACCAAAGTCTCATCTTCAGAAGAGGTATAACGAAGCACTGCAGTGCTCCTTTTCCCCTTAACCGGCCTCTTGGGTTGGACCTTCTCTGCAGGCGGATCCGAGACTTTTTTAGCATTCTGGCCAGCTCTTCTAGTAGTTGTTCGCTTTTTAAGAACATCTGCTTTTTCTTTGGATTCTGCTTGGGTACTGGCCTCCGAGTCACTTTCATCGCTAAATTCCACCTGTATTCAAATATAAAAAAACAACAACATATTTTTCAGAACAAAAACAACAACAAACTATATTTTTGTAACAAAAAAAATCATCTCAGACTGGATGCCTACCTTGAAACGAGATTTCTTTGTGCGTTTGGGTGCAGCAGGCACAGCTTGGGCTTTGTCTTGAACTGGCGACAACTCTTCATACACATGAAACTGTAGCTTAGAGGCAGTCCTTGGTGCTTTCCGCGCTGAGGCAGGGCCTTTCACGTTCTGAACAGGAGTGCAAGCTAAAGTAGGTACCACTGTGTTGAAGTCAAAAGAGTCAAGCACTCGAACAGAGGACCTAGACTTTGGCATTACTGGTGTCATGGGAACTAAACCCTTTCCTTTGGTTGAGGAACTTGTCCCTTGAATCTTGACCTTCTTTGCCTCCTTCTTTTTATCAGGAATATCTGGGTTTTTAATTACATCTTTAGGCTTCTTAAGTATGGATGAAGAAGCGAGTGATCTCAGCTCTTTATCTTCTTTTGGTGGATTCCAAGTCCAAGCATTTGAGAAGAGCTCCTCTGGGATGCAGCCCTTTTTGGCAGCTAAGAGCATCAATGATGCAATTGCTTTGGTTGCCATTAGGCCTGCTCTCACAGGTGTTAGCACAGGAGAGGTAGTGGAGTCCACAAATGCTAAGCCAGCTTCTAATATTTTCCAAACACCACAGGCCTTGTTTAGCCTTGGTTCCAGCCCAGACAGGGCCATGCGTAGATAAACATGGCCCACCACATCCTGCATTAGGGAGGGTCTGGAGCTGCCTTTGGCAGGGACACAAGCAGGGAAGAGTTTAGCCAATTTTGCCCTAAGTTTGCTAGTAAGATTCTTACAGCGGGATAATGTTGCCCACTGAAGCTTTGAGCCGACATTGGCTTCATTGGGATCCAGCTGAAGAACCAGATCAGCCTGTGTAGCCGCCCAGCGAGCAGTGGCACGACCCAGACATGGTTCAGAGCAGCAGGGGCACTGACAGTCAGGTTCATGTGCCAGGCAGGAGAGCCAGCGGCGAGGCTGTACTTTGAGAGGCGGGGAGCTGGACTGATCCTTCACTACAGGTTCTTTGGCGATCCACCTGGTGCTTAGGATGTCCTTCAGATCATCCTCCATGGTCGGAAGAGGAGACTGAGGTTTCTGCACAGGACGACCTTTCCTTGGTTTGATTTTCACGTCTGCCCTCTTCACCTGACCAGAAACATCTTAGAGAAAACAAAAGAAAAAGATAAGACTGTTTTGTTGCTCAAGAAAAGTGACATTCTTGAAAAACAATTTCAAACTTTGGGTTAGGTGATATGAGTTATATTAATATCAAGACAGAAAAAACGTTTTCTTGAAAGTGAAGACGATGTAATGAACGGTCAGTGCAATGAAATAGGTTCCACTTTTGAGCATTATGTTTCTGAAAATCACTAACATGAAAAGCAAAAGCTCAATTGTGATTACATTATCATAATATGACTTTACAGAAAGTAAATAAATAATATTAAATTACCGCCCAGCCCTATTTAAAATGGTGGAGTTGTGCATTAACAGACCTGTGCATAGCTCCAGAAGGTTTCTGACTTTGTCTAAATCAGTTTTACTTTCCTCTCTCTCCCCCTGCATTAACTCCAACTCAGCTTTCATCACAAGCAACTCGGCACATCTAAAACAAGGACAAATACAAAAGAAAAGATTGAATTTCTTCATGACCTAAACCAGCATTTGCAACATGATCATATAAGCATAGTACATTTATCTTGTGTAATGTAATATATATAGTATATTGTATTGTGTTCAGTCTCAAACCAAACTAATACAAAAAAATTAAATTTGGTGAAATTTTACCAGCTTTAATTGGTACATCTGAAAACTGAATGCTACAAAACAAAACAATCCTGCAGAATACTAGAAACATTTTTGCACATAACACAACTCATCCACACCACCATAAAAGAAACTAACATCACCTCTCTCACTGTCAAATAAAACTCAGCGATAGGCTTCATAAAATTAAGATTTATGGCATTACTTATCCAATTATCTTTTGCCCCTGCTTCATTAATTGCAGTTTAACTTGCTACCGCAAATAACTTACTGGCTGAGTGCTTGCAGCTTGATGGCGAGTTTCAGGGCTTCTAGACATTGAAGTCTGGCATCATTGATGGCCCCACAACTGCTCCTCACAGCTACCAACGTCATGGAGCTGTTTAACACCTCTGAGAGCAGCTGCCACTTCCACACCAAGTTATCACCTGCTCATAGAGCAGAAAGGTAATGACCTTGACAAAAAGCACTAAAATACGCACCAATAGTATACTTGATGTATTTGAATGAACATACCTTGGTCAGTGAAGCGCACATCTGAGCTACTGTTGTCAGTCCCATATAGGCCTGTTCCCACTAAAGTGTATAGCAGGCTGCAGAGAAGTTTCAAACTCTCATACAGGGCGGCGTCCGGTGTATTTACACCTGAGTTATAAAAATATTGAGCCATAGTTGGTTGCATTAGTAAACATCAGTTATATACTCTCACAATGTAAGATAAAAATACAAAGTCATCTGGTTATATGAAGTGCTGCAAATGTTTCTGCTAACCGTGCTGTGTGATACGGCTTCGCTGGGTTTGTGGCAGTTGAGCGGTGTCTAAATTCAGATAAGAGCTGCAGGTCTGGAGGGTTTGCACACGCAGAAGGTACCAGGACTTTGATTGTCTCTGCTCATTCACTTCTTTGAGCACCTCACACAGATAAGGCACTCCACAATCCACCTGGCCAATTTGATAAAGTAAAAGTAATAAATACATTTTAAATCACTTGCTTAAGCAAAAATATTATAATTGTGACAATGTAAGAAATGTTGCTAGTAGACATGTTACATACCTGTCCTGTACTGTAGTAGTACTTAGCTTTCAACAGGACGGCCAGCATGGAGAGGGAAGAAGGTCTGTTGTCGGCAGTGGTATCTGAAGCAAGAGTTTTTTCTGCTTGCTCCAACTGGGCCTAAAAATAGGAAGTTACATTAGAAAATAATTTCTCATAGACAATAAATGGCTCAATAAACATACCACAGTGCCATTATTGATATGGAACAAGATACACTCTATTTGCATAGAATAATCATTACAAAACTGCATTACCAGAGCCACTTCAGGACTGCCCATATCCAGGAGGAGCCTGGCTGACTGACAGAGAGCGCTGGCACAACCCTGAGCATCAGCAAGTTGACGTGAAAGTCCAATCACAAGTTGGTAAGCTTCCAAAGCCTTCAGGGGCTAAAGACATGAATAAGGAGATAAGCAGATAAATACAAATGTTCTAAAGATCCTAACCCCAGGATATATCATAAAATACTACACACTACACTGTTACAGTGCATCTTCGAATTACAGTATTTCTTTCCCAAAATTTCCAAAATGTTATTAGATTCCCATCTGATTTTGTTGCGTATTGTTGTAAGCCCTCTAGTGTAAGAAAATAATAAAAGATTACATTTGCCATTGGGTTTACAGAGATTTTACATGCACACACAAAAAAACTGTAGAACAAACTACAGGAAAGGAAAAACCACAACGCATAATACAGACTCTTTAAGATTCACATCTATGAATAAAACAACGCTTCATGAATCATGTGAGGTGGTTACTTATTGAGGCTAAAAATCCATTTGCAATTGAAGAGAGAAACAAACAAAACAACAACAAAAAAAACCACACCAGACCATATAAAACGTTTTGACACATTCTCCGTTTTACCTTCCCCATGAGCCTGAAGAGAGCTGCAGTCAAAGTAATGGAGCTACAGGTCTGTTTGGGGTTCCTGACAGAAGGCAGGGCTTGACTCTGAAAAAGAGCGGACCACCCATCCAGAGCTCTCTCCAAAGGCTGACACAACTCTTTAAAAGAAAAAGAAAAGCCTGTGTATAAATCTCTTGCAAATACAAGAAGTGATAAACAATTATCTCTTACAGCAATCATCTTCACCAGTCAAATGGTAAGAAGCATTCTGAAGCAGAACAACAGCTTACAGTATAATTTATATTAAGCAAATAATCTAGGTTTCTACAGTAGGAAAACTGATAAATGAATAGACAACCCCTACCATTTTCTGCAGCCAGGTTGAAATGCAGGCCTTCATAGACCAGAATACTGTCCTGTGTCTTCTGCTTGTCTTCATAATCAAAATCATTGTTTCCTATGGGATTGGCCACACATGGTGTCTGCTTACGCAGTTCTCTCCGTTTTCTGTCATTTTCAATTGCCTGACCAAAAAGACAAGACATCATTAATTAATCCCAACATTAAAAAGTATTAAACCAAGACTTAATTTTAAATACTAGCTAATGAACAGTTGGACAGTCTAAAACAAACTCCTCAAGCAGTTCTATGAAAGCATATTTTTGAGACCATGAATATTGCCATGCTATTACAAATTTCAGTTTCACTCATTGTCATTGTATGACAGAAAAGGAAATTCTAAACACTTACTCACTTCAACTAACACATAATTAATACAACAGAATAAAACAGTACCTCACAAAAGCATGTACATGATATCCTGACTCACCTCCTGAAGATTCTTCTCTAGAGTGCAGATATAAAGCCAAAGTAACGCATGCGCTTTGTCATCCTTTAGTCTGTCAGCGTTCTCTGGAGTCTCTGCTTCTTCTTCGAGAAGCCGTAAAGCTTCATGGGTAAAATCGACTGCTGCACTGTGTAATCACAAATAGCACAGTTAACTCAGAGACAAAGGGCTGCTCTCCATGTTGGACCAGCAGGGACCCAGACTAACTTCTTCTATTGTACAACCTGGTAGTAACCTTTTAAACCCGCTAAAACAGTCTTTTTGAGTCTATTGCAGCCCACAGTTCACTGGCAATTATACAAATAAACCTCTTACCAGTCAGTCTGTTCACTGAAATCCTGGAAGCACACAACTTGGGCCATTTCACAGAGGTAGATAGCACGTAGATGGGTGTGGGAACTCTCCTCATGGCAGATGTCCAACAGATCACAGAGAGTGTTGTAACGTTCCTGGGCCATGTCTGCAGCAACCTCCTTATAGGCACGCAACTCTTCCTCCAAAAGGCAAAGCATCACTTGCTCATCAGGGACATCAGGACCAAAACCATCACGTAATGTCCTGTTCCAAGGCATGAGCACACAAGACAAACTGATATAGCTTTCATTTTCAATATATAACATGCTCCTCCTACATGAAACAGACTACAGAAGCCACTTTATTAGGACTTGTCTGTACCTGAGTCTTATGTCCTCCTCGGAGTTACGTGCTGCATCAGTCTTTGTTTTCACCCAGAGAGAGACAGGTTCAGCCATGTGAGTCGTGATCTTGTCCCCCAGAGCCTTCAGCCACAGGATCACCGAGTCCAAAGCTCGCTCAAAATGTTCAGATCGCCGTGAAGTTTGCACAGCCAGCATGAAGAGTCGGTTCAACTGGGTGATTATATTATAAACAACATTATGAACTACAAATGATCAAATAGTTCTTAAGATAACAACAATTAGTAAACATAACACTTTTCCACTTTAGAATAGTTAGGGTTTACAACTGGAGCATACATCAATTGCTGCTCTCTCCTAACTGCTGCACACTAGTAGGTCTGAAGAATTAATCAAAAACATAATCAAAACTGCAGTATGGACAAGTGCAGGAGCAGCAAATGTTTTATTAAAGTAAAATGCGTCATAATATACTATTTTACATGAAGTATTGTGGTGCAACAGCAACACCTCGGACTATAAATCATAATCTCCAGACACAACAGAATATGCTTGTTTGGTACAGACAACAGCAAAAAATACGTTTGAGTGGAAAATTTTTGCATTCCCTTTAGCCCCCAAATGCAACAGTTGTAACCCCAAATGTAAATATTAGCAAATGTTATAACAAAGTTTCCCTCCCCCTTCACTTTATGAAAAGTATAAAACAATGCAGACGTTTTTTGGTTCTTTGTTCAGACATATAGTGCAAGTGTAGATGTTGCTCTTTACCTTATGCTACGTTTTTGAGCTATAAAACAATGCATTGCTACAATAGAACTAAGCAGTCTTAAAGAGCTTACCCTATCAACAGAGAGCGAGACGGGACAATTCTTGCATAGATCCCTGCAGAGGGTCTCAACAAGAGTGAAGGCCTGGTCATAGAGACGGCGGTTGTATAAACCACAGGCCAAGTTGCTCACAGCGATCACTAGAAGGCCCAGGGAAAACAAAATGAAAAATGTTACAATAAAATATTAGATGTAAATATATTGCAATTTAAGGAAGCATTTCATGTGATCTAACAGCATTACCAATACAGAATGTAATCACCTGCTTTGACAACAAGGTTTTCATTAGACAGCTTGCGCAGTTCTGTCATCATCAGTCCAGCTGTAGCTTTGCAGTAGAGCAGCACTCTGTCCAGTGTGTCAGTGTCCTCCAGCTAAATATAACAAATCACAATCAGTACTAAAACCTAAAGTACAATCACAGCTACAGCAGCATGTTGTAACTATGAGATTCATCCATCAGTTTATCAGTTTTGTCAACTCATTCATGATGATTATGTCATTATCATTGTCATGAAACTGGACTTTACAGAAGCAACCTCACCTGTGATGCAAGCAAGCTCTCACAAGCAAATGCAAAGCCTTGGTAAATACTAAAGCAAAGGGCCTGCTGCAGTCTGCTGCCCTCGGCCTGGTGTGTTGATTTCTGGAGGGAAGAAAAAGTTAACAGTCAGCAAATACTTAGTTCTAGCAAACAAGCAGACAAATTAAAGCTCTTTTCATGGTCAGTGTCCACACTAACCTTCTTTAGTACGTTCAATATCCGCTCTTGGTGCTCCTCAAGAAAAGAAAATAATGCCAAAAGCACTGGTCCACTTAATCCCTTGTTGTGCCCACTTTCGACAGCCCATACTACTAGACTGCACCCCTCCAGAACAGCATGAGCTTCTCTGTTGCCCAGGTCAGCTGGGAGACACCTCAAGGCCCTTGCACACTCTGTGAAAGCCTGGCCACTCTCTTCACCAGCCTTTAGTGTTGAATGAATTTGTATTCCCCACTTGCCGAGCTCCAGCGCTGTACACTGACAGTTAACACTGTCGGAGACCTTGCTCTCAATTTCATCCAGGAAAGCAGACGCCAGACTGTAGTGGCTGGCCTTACAAAGCGCCTTCGCTATAATCAGAGCCATTTCAGCAAGTGAATAAAAACTTGAGGTCTCCACATGCTCCTTGGACCCGTCTTTCTCAGAGATTCGGCCACCAGTCCAACATCTGTTAAAAAGTGTGTGTATTTCCTTGATAAGAAAGGAGGCATCCTCTTTTGTCATCGTTCCACAGCTACTCTCAAAGGCAGTAATGGCATCTTCTGTGTAGATGTGAGCTTTAGAGGTAGAAGGAGTTGCATTTTCTGTGTCCAACAACAGGAGGAAGCTCAAAGCTTGCATCTGGCAGCGAAGCTTTTCCTGTGGATTAAGGATTTTCCTGTCTTTGGTCGCAGATAGTCCATTCCAGAGGACAGAGAAGCAGTTCCTCACAAGGACACAGTAGCCTTCCTCACCCTACAGAGCATACAAAGCTTGTTATTGGTGAATTTGCAGTGTGGATGTTGGTTACATTATGCAATTCATATATATGAACTCTTCTGAACAGTGATACATACCTGTTGCGCTGTGGCAAGCCTGCTGTACAGCAACCCAGCTACATGGCTACAAAGAGTGTGAACTTCTAGGGAGCTTAGCTTCTTAACAATATGGAAAATGATCTTTTCCATGTACAGCGGACTGCTCTGAGCAATAAGTGCTGCAGAAAGAACATAGCCCTGAAGGGACAGCTCAACCAGCTTTACCAGCTGACTGATATGGTCAGAGTCAGGGGATCTTTCTCCAAGCTGATGGTTACAGGCTCTGATGACTCTGTCACACAGCGTGCGACCCTGAAGCCCAGGTTGGTTCTTCACATAATTCTGCAAAACACATTTAGATGGTTTCCAAAACGAGACAATTAATGCAGTTAACAGCATCGTATCATTGTATTTTATTCACAAAACATATCTAATTTATAACACAGTAAATGGAGCTCGGCACATATGGAGGCGGTGCTTTAATCGGGGTTTCTCAGACTACTAAAATAACATGTAACGTTACTGGGTATATAAGCGTTTCATCGTGTTACAACTATGTGTTTATGCTAACCTCTAGTTCTTGATATAAAAGCCGCGTCTCTTTCGCAGAGGCAGTCCTCTTGATGTATTCTTCCACTTTCAAACACTTCATGTTGGCAGCTGTAGAAGACACGTTTGTTAAGTAAATCATGTTCAATTTAAACTTTGATAAAGTCGGTTAGCTTAGCCGTGGTTAACGTCAACGGCGATACGACGCTGTTCAGCTAACGTTAACGTTTAGTGACTGAACTACGAGCGTTAACTGCTACTTACCTGAAGCGGTGGACGTTTGACGAAACGGTTTTCTTCACGGAACAAAAACAGCTAATTTGTCGTCCATAATATCAACAGTTTGAACAGTTGTACAGTTTACGCTAAATTTATAAGTTAAAAGACTCAATGTCCAAACACGGGAAAGACACAACCGCGCACTGTTTAAAAGCTGTGCTGACCAATCAGGCAGCATATCCGCTTTCAGCCGGCGACACATGGACTTCTGGGTAATGTAGTTTTATTAACACACTCAAATCTGTGGCAAAGCTGATTCTCATTTAAAAACCTGAAGAATTCACTTTGACAAATTATTTAATAAATTTTCTATGCAGTAATATGCATTGAATCTTATCACATCGTGGCTATACACAATTACCTACCAGAAACAATGATTAAAGGTATTATTTTCTCTGTATATGAAAAATAATACCTAGTATATTGTGCTTTCGACTTGGATTTGGAGTCATGCTTTCCACTGTGCTCCTTCTGTTGTATTTAATCATCATAATTGTCAGTAATAATCAAAATGCACCCACTGTTTTCACTTGCACAATCCCACTTCAAAGCCCACATTGATTCTAAAATTACCTTGATTTTCTGATTTCATTTTTTGATAGGTTTTAAGTATTCGTCACTTTTCACAAGTAGTTTTAATCATGCATACTAATAAATGCCAGGCTCATGAAATATATAAGGAACAGGTAGAGAAATGTGAAGCATTAAAAAGTAAGACATTAGGGCAAAGGGCAAGAAGAGAACAAGATAATTGATGGCTTTACCTGGCAGATACATCCCTGCATTGTATTAACTACTACCTCTGTATTTATTTGCAGCTCTTCCACATTCTAGCTCTCTTCTTTTCTTGCAACCTATTCAAAGTATCACACACACCTTAAAAAATGCCTTGACAGTGCACTAGATAACCTGAAAAACCTTAATTTATATTGCTGTTTTGATCGCACTGTAAGAAATCTCAAGAAATCAAATCATTCTAAATATTCTGATTCTCATCTGCTTGCAATGATTTACACAGCCAGAGCCAGAGAGGATATACATTTGGATCCAAGGTGTTTTCCTAGCTAAACAATTCTGATAAAATAACCTAAAATTCTACATGTAGGCACTAATGAGACCCGTGAAAAGAAGGAATTATAAATGAGTGAATAAGAGCTCTTAATTTTGATTTTAAATGAAAATAAAGGGTCAGAAAATAGACTCAGGGTGCACATAAATGACCAAAACCACAAATTCTAAGTGCTGTACAATTAGAAGCAGCAATGGGAATGGAGGCTCTGTGAATTGAGATAATTCTAAAGCATAAAAAACAGCACCAGTTTTAACCTCGCAGCACAGTGTAAATGTTTACCTTAAAAAATTATTACAAGCGATTTGAGACTTTTTAATTTTGGACTTTCTGTGTGTTTTTTTAATTAGTAGCTTTATTTATATTGCACAGAGTTTACAAAGTGCTTTAAAATAAGACAGTCAGGTCACGCCCGGTCCTGAATAGTCACATAGAAAGACTACTTAGAAATTAAGCCACTCGTCTTGATGACATGTTCCATTGCAGCCTTTTCAGAGGTGTCCAAGTTGGCCTTGTACTTGGCCAGGATTTTCAGGATGGGCCTCAGGCTCAACCACCACTGTACCTTTGGAATACGGTGCCTGCAGAGGGAAATATTCATCCATGAAAAAAGGATTTATATGACATTTTAGTTAAAGCTGCATTAAGTCATTTTTGACCACCAGGGGGCAGAAAGACTCAAAATCTTCAATTTAGGCGTCTTAAGCTTTATAGCTAACATGGTAACAAATAACTGCATATGGGCACACTTCCAGCACAATCAGACCAACATGAGAATGGTAGTTAGTGTGCAATATTTACTCATGTTTTAAGCTAACAATACATGTAAATGTGCTTTATCGTCCAATGGTTTTATTCATGTCTTCATTATTGTTCATACAATGGTCTGTACACAAATATACAAATGTGGTTGGCTTTGGTTATCATGTCTAGGAAACAAAAACCATGAACTGAAAGCAAATTACAAAGTGGGAGTGTTGATTATTCAGCAGAAAAAGTGGTACTAGCAGCCCACTGACTCTACCAAGAGTATTTTCATATAAATATATATATGAAAGGATAGAAATGAAGTCTTACTCAAAGTCAGTCTTGTCTGCAAGTTCTGCCAGAGGCTGGAAAACCAAAGATCTCTTCTTCATTCCCAACACACAGGCAGAATCTGGAGAATTGGCAAAGATGCGACCTGGAGGTTTGAGGTTAAAAACAGAACAAACATTAACACGGTGAGCAAAGCAGAAGTCAATAAAACACTTCGTGCTCTGAGTGACGTCAAGTCCTCACCATGTCTGTAGCATTCCTTCAGCTTGTCAGTCAACCAAAGGACAGACTTGATTCCCATCTTTGTGCCAAAATTCCTGTCAAATGGACTGGGGGTTCCACCCTAAAAGCAAAGAACAGGTCATCTCATATTTATGATATTAAATTGGGGGACAATTAATGAGTCTGTGCACAACAAACAGATCTGCACTGAGCAGCACACCTGCTGCATATGTCCAAGTACGTTCTTTCTGCAGTCAAACACGCCCTTGCCCTCCTCTGAGTACAGGTTGAAGATGAAGTCAGTTGTGTAGTTTGCATTGCATTTCTCATTTCTAAAACAAAAGTAGAATAATAAATCAGATATGAGCCCCAGTGCACAGTGTAAAGTGGATCACACTGATAGGAATAATGTCAATTCCCTCAAACCTCAGAATGAGTCCTCTCTTCACTGTGGTCTTCATCTTCTCCACCAGATGTTCTACATTCACCTACAAAAAACAAATAATTAGATCACTGACTTTAAAAAATACCCCTCACTACTGTATGCCATTCCTATTTTTTGTAAGACGACAGACAGACCTCGAGGTCATGAATGTTGAAATGATCCTCATAAATGTAGGCAGCATCTGCTCCAGATGCTAACCCAGCCATGGTCGCCAGGTAACCGCAGTATCCTCCCATAGTCTCAACAATGAACACTCTTCTCTTCGTGCCAGCAGCAGATTGCTTGATCCTGTCACATGTCTGCAAAATGTGACAGGAAAATAATATAATGAACAGGACTTCACTGCCTTGTGTTTCTGTGTTTGTTCAGTAAGAACTTTACCATGGTGATGGTGTTGAGGGCAGTGTCGGCCCCAATGCTGAAGTCAGATCCGGGAACATTGTTGGACACAGTTGCAGGAACAACAACAAGTGGAATACACAGTTCCTCATATTTCTCTCTAGCTTGAACCATCTGCAGACCACCTTTGAATGCCTGGTAGAAGAAAAATAATGAAACTGCAATGGGTGACTTTCACTAGCATCAACATGAATGCTTGGAAGATCAATAATGTAACAGTCCACCAGCAGTATTATCAGAGGCTCTATGGTGTCGCTTACCTCAAAGCCTCCAATAATAATAATAGCATGAATGTTGAACTTAGTGATGTTCAGACTGATCTCCTCCATCCACTCTTGTGGCAGTGATCTTCACAACAGGAAAAGCACACAACATAGAAGATTAAATCTGCACATTTTTAAGTTACAATTAGCCATGTGGGTTCACGCAAGTCAACAGACATGTGAAAACATACACTGTCATTACTGTACAGGTCAAGAAAGTGGTCTATTGAAATGGGTCACCTCTTTGTGCCAAGATTGGAACCTCCTTTTCCAGTCCAACCTGCCACTCCAGACCAACCAATGGGCTCAATCTGTGCAGGGGCAGAACATGTGTTCTATAGTATATATAGGTTTTGCATTGACATGGTAGAGCTGGGACAGTAAAAACTCCTATTGCTTGGTTTTGTGAGTGTAAATACCATTCCATGAGCCAAACCATCGAAGCCGTCGTGCACTGCCAGCATGTTGTGGCCCTGGAGGAGCCCGGTCCTGACAGTTGAACGCACTGCAGCATTCATTCCTGCACATGGGGCTCCAACATTCAGTATGGCGATGTTGATATTACTCTGGTAAAAACAATTTCACAGACACACTTGTCAGTACAGATGTTTTCCACTGAGACTTAATGACTAATGTTGGCTGATTGGTAAAAAGAACGTAGAAATACAGTTCCTGACCTTTGTTTCTGGTATGTGCACATGAGCCAGCATTTTGTAAGTGTTCCAGTTGTTTTCAAAGCTCCTGTAGATGAAAATGAGCAAAAAATGTACAGACATTTGAAAGTGAAAAAAACACGAGAATTTTAAATGAACAGCAAAACAGTGCATGTCTCACTTTCCCCTGAGCTTCACTGCATCGTCAAACCGACCTTCAGCCATGGCTGTCGTGACATCTTTAGTCTGGTATAGAAGAAGATGAGAGAAAAATAAATAAAAATGGGAAATGAATTATAATATTACACAAAATATCAAGCATAGCTCTAGTCAGTGGTTATCTAGTGCATTATTTGGAGTGCTCAACAAACCTCATACCATTAATGTCATGTCCTCCCAATGATATTAGATTTGTATACAATATATTGTAAGAATTGTAGAACTTGTGTGGCAGTGTAGGGTTTGCTTTGTGTGAATAGGACTTGACTCACCACTTGCACACACTCCATCAGAGGCAGCCTGACAGCCATGTTTCCAGACAAGCTGACCACACAAGCAGGAGTGTCTGGTGTAGCTTCCAGTAGAGCCATAACAGCCTCCACACCCATCCTGCTTGCCTGAATCATAGCAATAAAACAGCAGGAGAGGCACTCAGAAAAATGGATAAAATTATAATTTTTTCACATTATTCTTTCTTTTCTTTTCTTTTTTAAACAGAAATAAGACAGGTGAATAAATAAAATGGTTTTATTGCAGTATTACCAGGATTCTATCAAATGCAGAGGGGGTTCCTCCTCTCTGTACATGGCCCAAGATGGTGGTGCGAGTGTCAAAGCCAAGCTTCTTCGATACCAGCTGAACAGACAGAGAGTATATGAGCAGTCTGCCTATTAAGACTTGAGCCTGTACATGCTGGTATATTAGAGTGCTGCCATTACTGACCTGTTTGACATCATCACAGGTGATAGGTTTACCCTTGCGGTCAATTGCTCCCTCTGCAATAATGATAATATTCAAACGGGAGCCACGGCCTCTTTGCTAAGAGGGACAGAGTAAAGATTTAACAACATCAGCATTCGCTTTTCACTATACTTATAAGTCAGATGGAGCCAAATTGGTCATGGATGTGATGATACGGAACAAAAAACTTACATCCATTAGTCTCCTGCACAGATGCTCCTCCCATCCATCATCTGGGGGCATCTCTGGGATGAACACCCAGTCAGCGCCACAGGCCAGAGCTGTCACGAGAGCCAAGTATCTGTAGACAAAGAGTCATAGTGGGGTAAGTAGAGTTTGCAAAACTGACACTGGGTAACTAACTAACTTTTTGTAACTATGTAATATTAGCTCCATTAGCTAATATTTCATATATGGAAATTGACTTTTCTCATAAAACTGATGCACGACAGAAAAGCCCCTGAGATGAACATAGAACATAGTAAACATTTATCAAACAAACTGCATTTTATTGCATATTTATACATAATTTTAGAGCCCCATTCTGTCCCTTCTCATTTCTCCCTGCAGATGCAGGCTGGTCATCCAGTTATGCAGCCACCTGGTTACTGTACCATACTTTATGACTCCATATACATTCTAGAAATGCAGCTTTGTGACCACTGAACCCCCATTCACACTGATGCTCACTTAACACCCACACAAGCTGTACTCACCCACAGTGCCTGCCCATTACCTCCAGGATGAAGGTCCTCTGGTGGCTGCAGAATGACACATTTTTGGTCAAGTCTCCGACTATCAATTTTCTGCTCTGTCCATCTTTCAAATGTACAAACGCCTACATACATACCTCTGTGCTGTGGTGGTGATGGCATCCACTATCTCGATGATGCGATGCAGGGCAGAGTCAGTGCCGATGGTCATGTCAGTTCCACAGAAGTCATTGTCAATGGAGCCCACCATACCAACAATATTGAGGTGGGAGGAACCCTTGGCCTCATTTGGCGTGATCTTCCCTGAGCAAAGATTAAAACGACAACTCACGGGTAAACCACTCCACCAACGTGCTGACTGCTGTAAATTGCATCATAGCATGTTTCGTAGCAATTTCACACCTGTATATTGTGTTACTTAGAACCATGAATTCTGGGGTCATGCCTCTCACCAGCTTTAACCAGGTCTGCCAGCAGCTCGCTCCACTCTGTTCTGAACTGGTTGGCACCTGTCAGACTGCCGTCGCCTCCAATCACACACAGGTTGGTGATGCCCAGCTTGACCAGGTTACAGGCAGCTTTAGTGCGTCCCTCCTTGGTGCGGAAATCCTGACAGCGGGCGCTACCAATTACAGTCCCACCCTGGTGTCAGAACAGGAGGGGGGGTTTCAGTCCAAAACAGGGATCACAAGGGAGGTAGGATTATCTGAAACCTAAGCACTAATGTCATGTTCATTAAGTCTTGCTTTTTAATGAACCGTGGCATTTAACTGACCATCTGACCTACAGCACTGCAATTTACTGTGACCCGTTTATTCCAAGGTAAAAACAGTAGAGATGATAACGCACATAAATAAACATGATTTTGCATCCTTGTATTTATTCTCACCAGCTGTAGCATCATTGACACGCTCTCCCAAGTAGCAGGGCGGATGTGGTCTCCTCCATCCACCAGACCCTGGTAACCCTGTCAACAAACACAACACAATATCACCTCCTTGAAAAGGGGTCATTGCTGGGAAGAAGCTTCATGCTTAATCATACAAACATATTTTTGTTTTGGCAAGAGAAGCTATTTCAGTCCAACAAGTGCTTTGTTTATTATGCTGACAGTGCTGTGCGTTTCAGAAGTGCTGAAACTATTGATCAAAAGCAAATCTTGTAATTGATTAATTGTTTAGGTCCTTTCTCAAGCAATAATGGCAGCCATGCACTGGCTGCAGATTCCTAGCTGTTGCTGTTTATAATATTGTTAACTGAATAACATCTGGGTCTAGTTGAACAAGTAGAATGCAAACTAAAGATAGCACCAGGTACTCTGGAAGCTCAGTTGTTTCTTTTGTTGTGTTTGCTTTGACAATATTCAAATCAAAAGATGAAATATTAAAAAATGAAAAGCAGTATTTACCTCATGGACAAAATACACTTTGGCTCCAGTGTAAAGTCCCACTCGAACTGTGGCCCTCACAGCTGCGTTCATACCTGCAGGAATAATGTGTGTTGGATTGTGCAAATTAACAATTATTAATATATTGACAATCTCAATATATCACTTTTATTTTTTCATTTCTGTCAAATGTACATTGTATGAAATCACAAGAATTTTTTAATTATGAGCTTTTTGGATACACATACATAATTTTTAGTCTGACAACAGGATCCATATTGTTTTCTGTAAGTTAGCATGATAACTTGTGAGTGGATTATTTTGATAGTCCTTCCAAGCTACCATTTTTTCATGGTAAGCTGCACAAATGATGCACAACTCATTCATGGAATAATATTACCAGTTCTTTATTTAGACTTCTGCAGCTGGGAAACATCAAATGGGAGCAACAAGCGTATCAAGAAAGGTAATAAAACAATACAACAGTTATAGACCATGTTA
Organism: Chromis chromis; assembly: GCA_900302755.1. NCBI lineage: Eukaryota > Metazoa > Chordata > Actinopteri > Pomacentridae > Chromis > Chromis chromis. The sequence continues at coordinate 24,778 of OMNN01030791.1, forward strand.
TTTGACCCTAATTTTATTGTTGGTAACAGTTCAACTGCCAGGGATAGGAGTAAACATGTGCTGCTGGGAAGAAAACTAAGCCCCTGCCTGCTCTTTCAAGGGGTTACCTAAAGGACAAGATGTGGATAGATTAACTTTAGGAGTGCCAAGAGCATCTCCACTTACATTTTTAGGAGTTGAGGAGAGAAATGGAAGAGTAGGACTGCTCTATTGCTTCACCGCACCGCACCACTTTACATACACATGACAGAAAGGTCATGCCTCTAAAATTAGCCTCCACAGCAGATTTAGTTCTAGACAGTCACAAGCAGGAAGAAACTTGGACAGTCTAATGAGGATTATGTATTTTGAAAGTGAAAAAGAAGAAAGGTAAGTGGTTGCTAGTTTTGCATTTACACATATCCTAAGATCTTACAAAGTTCAGGTACATAAAGCAAAACAGCAGATGGATAGCTCACTGTCTCACATGTTCACACTACAGTGTTTTGTGGGGTCACTGACACACCTTCAAAGGTCACAGTGAAGATATTCCTCATCAAGTTAAAGGTCAGAGAACTGTCTGTCTCACGCTGTAGTTCTGATAACGCTGGGTTAAGTAATTATGACGCCCTTTTACATAAGTTAGTTTTATGAGTAGATAGCTAAGATAATTCTGTTCTAACAGAGAAATCATTAAAGATGATCATCAATAAAAAAATTACGAGAAGTTAGATTTGATATAAAGAGGAGCTGCAATCATGATTGAATATGGCCGTAAAGAAGTGACTGGGGTCTTTGCTTTTCAAAATGCAGTGTCATTACTAGTGCTTTATCTGAAGACAATTCTACAAGACTTTATTATAGCCAGCAAATGATTCAAATTCTTAATAATGTGAAATCTAATCCGATATGCACAGCATGTAAGTCTACTTGTCTTTGACCACCGATTACAATTCCAAAGACATCAAGAGTTTAACTCTGGACTAATTGGTTTCTGATCTGGTCTCAAATATTTCTTTATTTGACATTAAACACTGCTGCTGGGTCACTAAATACTGACTTCCCACACACCAGATTCTCTATACCACCTGCTGAGGCAAACAAACTGTAGTTATGCACTCCTTGGCTCGACACACTCCCACAACATCCTGGACACTGTCCACTTACCCTGGGCATCGCCTCCGGAGGTCAGTACGGCGATCGCCCGACCTACTCCCATCTTGGTGGGGTCAATGGCAGCCGATTGTGCCATGGTCCTGGAGCTGGAGCTGGAGCTGGAGCTGGAGCTGGAGCTGGAGCTGGCTGAGAGAAAGAGGCCTTCAATGAATAAATCCCTGAGACTGTGTTGTACTGTGTGGAGTACAAGCAGCCTCTAACTCTGCGTGCCTGTTATGGAAACTAATAGCAGTTGCAAAAGTGGACGGCTCAACTATCCTCTTGGCAGACACCGAGGCACACATAGTTGTGCTTACACATTTAGACATACACACGCATGCACACACACACACACACACACACACACACACACACACACACACACACACACACACACACACACACACACACACACACACACACACACACACACACACACACACACACACACACACACACACACACACACACGCACACACGCATGTATATACATTTGCATTTATTTACATTTATGAACTTACAAATTAATGTATCTTAAATAAGGTGCAAATCTGTTGCCTCTAGCGCGCCACATACATTTAGATTATTGTGAAACAGTAAAACAAAAAGGATGCCAAGCTCATAATGTGGATCCATCTGCAGGAGTTTGGTCTATTGTGGGTTCAGAAGCATTTCATTGATGTCTCCACTGTCCCTCAATCGGTTAGTCTGAGATCGATTGCTTGTGTCTCCTCCCACTCTGAGGGGGAATCGCCGTGTTTTTCCTGATTCCAGCCAAGTCCTGGTTGAGGAAGCTCCACTGAATCACGGCTGAGATTATTTGTCCCCGTTTCCAGGTTTGTTGGGTTTTGACCAGAGTAATATAGTGGTGATACAGTGCTGACATGTTTAGAGGACCAGAGATGTGTTTGTGTTGCATTCTGAGCAGCTAAATGCTAGTTTGGTCGAGTGGAAATGAGTGCGCATGTGCGAGCAGGACTCTCTGTTGCAGGGGTAGCAGACCCTGGTCCTCGAGAGCCCCTTTTAAATGTCTCCCTCTTCCAACACCTGATTAAAATGATCATCTCATCATCAAGCTCTGCAGAAGCCTGATAACGATCCTAAACATTTGAATCAGGTGTTGCAAGACGGAAACATCTAAAACTTGCAGGATAGGGGCCCTGGAGGACCAGGGTTGGCTACCACTGGTCTATTGTTATCAAAGTGTGGTGTGTAGTCGCCACGTGTGTTTTGTGATTTTTGCATTAATTCATTTATGATTTATGGTTTTGCACGGTTTTCATGCTGTTATATTTAATATTTTTAACACCCAGGGTGGATCACCAGTAAATCACAGATGATTGGTAGGCAGGTGAAAACCTTGATTATGGGTAATGTAGTATATTACATTATATTAAGTCTGAGCTGTCATAACTAGCTAGCATTATTGCTAGTTATTTATAGTTGAACTGTGGTGGCCAACTAGTTAGCACTTAGCATAATGTTATAAAAATACTATTACTGTAGGTAAGAAAGATGATTCCTGGTGACCTGGTTTGAAATGTGGAACATTTTGTACAGCCGCAAGCTGAACATGACTCAAGCATCTGTTTTCAGTCTAATCTACTAAGAATCATGGCAAGTTGCCTCCTAGTCCAATATGGAAGCAACGTTGATGTACGATCCAGCAGCCAGTTTGACGTCTGTGTATGTGTTGGTTTATAGTTTAATTCATCCATCATGTGTTTTGTATGTGCAGTGTAACAAGTGCCATGTCCATTTCCAGCAAAATAAGCCAACATGTTTTTGTTTTTTTTAATCTCTCAGATCACACCCTTAATCAGAAACAACAACAGAAAGAATCAGTGGATTTTTAACGGTCCATCGGTTCCAAAACTAGTCGTATGACACACAGTTCATCAAAATTACTTTTTTCTACATTTCTCATTCAAACATTCATCAAAAATACATTGTTTGCACCGGATCCATTATAAAACAAACATTTTGCACTCAACGATTGATTTAGCTCAGACAGTCAATGACAAAGATTCTCCGTTTGCATCTGCTCTGTGTAAACAGTCATGTTTTATTTTGCTGTCAGTCTCTTTTGCCTTCTCTTGTCTGCTCTGTGGAAACAAATCAAGTCAATAACATCAATGCAGCATAGCTCACAAACGGTATAAAGCTGGGCAATTTTAATTATAACTTACGTCAAAACTATGTAATACTGCACAGGAGACATTTTTGAACTCTGTCTACTTCTAGCCATGGTTGTGCTGTTTCCATAGAGGTGCAAGACTTTATATTGCTCTCAAAAAAATAAAAATAAAATAGGCCAACAGTGAGGAAAAATTGCCCAGACAGTGCATGGGCTTCGGAGGATTAACTGTACTTGCTCAGGTGTGCGTCACATATGGTCACCTTTAACAACCTTTTTCTTGTGTCATTTTTGCCCTCTAGACCTTCTACATCAACATGTCCATGAGGAGAATGTTCCCCCAGAGCACCCACAGATGAATGAGGAACAGGAAGAACTCTGCATCAGTCTGGAGGGAGAGCTGCTTGTATTGATGCAAGAGGCTGACATGCCGAATCCGTGCAAATCCAAATGTGAAGAAATATCCAGAGAAATATTCCGGTCCAATGAAGAGATCCATCGTCAGCGCGGGCTGCTGGATATCATCTGGAAACCACAAATAAGGTTACACAGAATAGGTATGTAAGACAATGATTGTCTCGGTGAACTAACAAAGGAATATAACTAATGTAAGGTCCTAATTCAATTCAGTTTTATTTATATAGCACATATTTCCAACATATGTCATCTCACAGCACTTAACATGTTACAATGTTACAATTTCATTTAGCAGACGCTTTTCTCCAAAGCGACGTACATCTGAGAAAGAACAACACAAACAAAGACCTAGATAGAAGGCTAAAAGGCCAGGAAGAGCAAAAACTCTGCTTTAGGTCCTGATTGGGCACAATGCTGACGGTGCTCGAGAAGTGCACAGTCTTTTTAAAAAATGTTATAATAGGAATAACAACAACATCATCTATATGCGACGTTGATAGCATCCCCTGCTGGGTAGAGCAGACCATAACCTCGTCTTGAGTTCCCCAAAGTATGTCCCCCTTTTTCAATGCCAGCCTGTTCGCACCAGGACTTTGAGGAGGTGGACTTAGGAGGCAAAGGACGCACTGCAGGACTGTTCTGAGTCTACAGACTGGGATGTGCTCTGTGAACCACATGGGGAGGACATCAATACCATGACAGAAAGCATCACAGAATACATCAAATTCTGTGAACACAACACCTTACCGGCCCGGACTGTACGCTGTTTTCCGAAAAACAAGCCCTGGATTACTAGTGACCTGAGGGTACTTCTTAATAACAAGAAGAAAGCTTTCAGAGCTGGGGACAGAGAGGAGTTGAAGAGGGTGCAGCGTGAACTCAAGGTGAAGCTGAGGGAGTGCAGGGACTCCTACAGGAGGAAGCTGGAGGCCAAGCTCCAGCAGAACAACTCGAGGGAGGTGTGGACTGGTATGAGGGAAATCACCAGGTTCAAGGTGAAGGACAGAGTACCTGCTGGCAGTGTGGAAAGGGCGAATGAACTGAACTGTTTCTTCAACAGGTTTAGTTCACAGCCTGTGCCAGCCAGCTGTCTCTAGTCCTGTGTCATCTCTTCAACCTGAGCCTGGACCAGGAGGAAGTACCAATGCTGTGGAAGACCTCCTGCCTGGTCCCTGTGCCCAAGAAGTCGTCTCCATCTGACCTGAATGACTATCGACCCATTGCCCTCACCTCTCATGTAATGAAGGTGCTGGAGAGGCTGGTCCTGTCACATTCTTTGATTTCTCCAGTGCATTCAACACCATCCAGCCTTTTCTGCTGAGAGAGAAGCTGCAGGTGATGGGTGTAGACACGCCCGCCATCTCCTGGATGAATAGTGATTACCACTATTTGACTAATCGGGTCCAATTATTGACGACTGTTCGAATAGTTGGGGGGGTGTCGATTGTTACGCTGCACAAAAGACAAATTTGAGCTCCAAATTTACTATTCGAATACCGCCGCAGTGAACAAATATTCAATTATTAGGGTCCAGCCCTACTGATGACCTGACAGACGGGCAGCTTTCTGTCTGATGTGATGGTTAGTGGTATGGGAGCTCCACAGGGCACTGTGCTGTCTCCTTTTCTGTTCACCTTATACACTTCAGACTTTCAGTACAACTCCGGGTCATGTCACTTGCAGAAGTTCTCTGATGACTCGGCAGTTTTAGGGTGTATAAGAGATGGACAGGAGGAGGAGTACATGGCACTGGTGGGTGATTTTGTAGAGTGGTCCGGTAGGAATCATCTGCATCTCAATGTGGCCAAGACCAGGGAGATGATGATTGACTTCTGGAAGAAGAGGACAGCTACACAGCCTTTGCACATCCAGGGTGAGGACATCGCCATGGTGGAGGAGTACAAGTACCTGGGGGTCCACCTCGACAGCGGACTGAACTGGAGGACCAACACTGATGCTGTGTACAAGAAGGGGATGAGCTGCCTCTATGCTCTGAGGTCTGCATGCACTGCACTTCTATAGCGCCTTTCTACCTTAGTGGTACTCAAAGCGCTTTACAATGTGTTTCGCATGCACACATTCACACACAAATGGCGACAGACTTCCATGCAAGGTGCCTGCCTGCCATTGGGAGCAACTTCAGGTTCAGTGTCTTGCCCAAGTCTTCGGTTATGTCTTAATACCATTCATGTCTTCGGCATGTGGAGGGGCCGGGGATCAACCCACTCTACCACCTGAGCCACAGCCGCCCAGCCATGTCACTTCTGGCTTAAGAAATTAAAATGGCGATGGCCAAACTAAAAATGTCAAAACAACATAACTGCACAGAGGATTGTGGGTCAGGATGCCCAGAAAAGCATGCTGGCTTGTATATTGTTATATCTGACCAGGTGTAGTAGGACATGCTGTTTTTAGGCATACTGGTTTTGAAATAGTATGTGTTAGGACATACTAAATCTTTTCCTTGCATACTAGGGCAGTAGTGGCTGAGTGGTTTGTGAAGGAAACTTGTAACCGGTGGGTCGCCGGTTCGAGTCCCCGGACTGGCAAGAGGTTGAGGTGGGAAAGTGAGAGCGACTGCTTGTCCCAGTCACCACCACTGTGGGCCCTTAAGCAAGGCCCTTAACCCCTGATTGCTCCCCGGGCGCTGCACCGCGGCAGCCCACTGCTCCTAGTATGTATAGTTAAGTTTAACTTTGAATAGGATGAATGCAGAGAAGGAAGAAACCCAAGGGGGTATTGTGTGCCGAGCCGAGATAGCCGTGTGCAGGGATACGAAGTTAAACGCAGCCGCTTGCAATAGTGGCTCGTCTGCTGATAACTATTTAGGATTTTTTGGTTTTGTTTGTTGG
>OMNN01030792.1:0-25459 GCA_900302755.1 Chromis chromis
ATAAAACACCAATACAACATTTTTTAATGCTGGCACTTAAAGAGAGGTGAAATGGAAAAACAAGACTATGGGTAACAAGGGAGTAACACCAGAGATCGAGGAAAGGAGTGATAAATTACACTCATAAGTATTTTTGTAAATACAAATGCAGCCTGCAAGTATTCAATGCTTTACCCTGTGGGGTAGTTTGGGAGGTAAGCGAGGAAAAATTGTGTTGACGATTTTGTTTTTATTGTGTAATTAAAGTGATTAAAGAGAAGAACAAGGGGAGAACAACCATTCATTGTGATTACAGTTCATATACCTTATTTTTACTTCATCATCATAAGAATTTAGATTCTTCATTAAACATTAAAGATTAGATATGTTTCAGCCATATACATTTACATCTACATGCATTGTTTTATACTCCAGCTGGAACAAATACACCAAATAGGAGCAAATTCTAACCTTGTCCTCATGTATCCTTTGATAGATTATTTATATTCTTTCATTTTTCCTTTTCTTACATCTTTTTTGTAAAGCACTTTAAATTGCCTCGTTGTAAAAAGACCCCTATGACAGAGCTGTGCTGAACTTTGTATTACTTTTTTTCTATTCAGTTTCAATTTGTAAATGTACTCAATATCTAATTCTATGAGTAACTTGGCCATCTGTGGAGATGACTAATAGGAAGTTCATAAGTTGAGTTCCATAAGTTTTTGGATAAATATTATGAAACATATTCATCATCTTACCCCAACCCGAGCCAAATCAGTGACCCAAATCTGACAGTGTTATGAGATAATAAGTGTGTCACCATCTGCCAGCCCTAAAGCTCCTTGGAAGCGTTTTGTGGGGTTGGCAGGGCACAAGTTCACTAAAGAGTCCATGGGACACGAACAACACCTCTGTGGGGCTTTCAATGGCAACAAAAAGACAGAAAATCATCAATCAGGATTAATAAAAATTCGCTCTCATCTGTAAAATACTGTCCATACTGCTACCGCCAAGCCCAACCAGAAAACATCTTTGAGTTATGGCTCACTGGTTGACATTTACAGTTTACATTTTAAGCCAAAAAGATAATATATCCAATTGTTTTGAATTATCTTTTCGACTCTAAGTTGGAGCAATAGATGCTATCCTAAATCACGATTCGCACAAATGTTTCTTGTGCAAAAGAGCTCCCTGGAAAACAGCCTGACTTCACAGAATGCCTCACGGCCATATGAGCGGGAGATCTATCAAATCTATAGCACAGGAATGGGACACATAATGGATAACATCGACGAAATTCGTCTCTAGTTAGAATGACATCCATGAATTAATGTTTGGAAGGCTTTCATCGACTTTAAAGCAACATTTATTTTATTTTAGTGCAATGCTTGCGTTAATCCAAATTTGACAGGCCAATGAAAGTCGTCCCGCGCCCAAAGTATTCAATCCTCCCACAGAATAGCTGTAATAACAACCTCCTGTGCATCAGCCTTGGGTGAGGTTGAGGAAACCTTTCTTCTTTGGCCTACCCGCTCCATCTGACTGATGTCGTGGCCTTCAGAGGGCCTGGCCAAACACGTGGCTGGTGCTGCTGCGGTATTTGCCTTCTGGTTGGAGCAGACATTTACAAGATGTGCCACCCAGTAAGAAGGCATTGCCCATTCAGCATGGTGATTATCAGTGGGAGGTCCTTTCTCTCCCCCTCTGTCTATCTCACTGTCTCTCTCCTTGTATGCCTTATCTGACAGCGTCTGCAGATAAATTACTCGTGTCTCCAAGTGGTCAAGATGCAATAACAGCTTTGAGTCCAGCACATCAGGTGTAATCATAATACACAACATCTTTGCACACCCCTCACGGTCAGCTCAGAGTCTCTAAGCTGTGTGCTCTCCATTTTACAGACTTATACTATGTGAACAAGATTGCGCTTTGGCAGGATCGCTGACAGAAGGCCGGGGTGGAAAGTATCAGGAGGAGCCTGGCTGTAGAAAAGGAGTTGTAGCTCTAAACCGAAGCCCCTTGATCCCCTGGAGGAAGATACAGTTCTCACCGCACTGTTATTCTACCAAGCTTCGGGGCGATATTAAACTTATTGAGAGAGCTTCGAAAGGAGTTACATTCTGGCATTTCTCAAAGGAGAAAGAAAAATGTCATGTTTTTCTGCAACTGCACATAAAAAAAAAAAAGTAAATAGATTGACTTCCAAAAACATACAAGTATGACATGACGTGATGAATGAAGTGAGCGATCCAAATGGTTATTATATAAATCTGCATCACATAAACCTCACCTTTACTGTGGGAAAACGCGGAAAATTTGTTTTCTTTAGCATCCTGTAAAAGGCATTTACGATGCAGTGTGGCTTGAAGCAGGAAAACACACACTAAGCAACATATGACTGAAATTATATAGAAAAATGAAGGTGTCAGGAGTTATGTATTATGTGGAAAGTTCATGTCAGTTTATTGAAAGATCAGCATCTTCCCCCAAAAGACATGATACATGAACTTGTTATAATTTTTGGAGAAAAAAAAAGAAGGTTATACACTATATTGCCAAAAGTATTGGGACACCCCTCCAAATAACTGAAGTGGGTGTTCCAATCACTTCACAGGCCACAGGTATATAAAAGCAAGCACCTAGGCATGCAGACTGCTTCTACAAGCATTTGTGAAAGAATGGGTCGCTCTCAGGAGCTCAGTAAATTCAAGCGTGGTTCCGTCATAGATTGCCACTTGTGCAATAAGTCCATTCAAGAAATGTCCTCGATACTAAATATTCCACGGTCAACTGTTAGTGGTATTATAACAAAGTGGAAGCAATTGGGAACAACAGAAACTCAGCCACAAAGTGGTAGGCCATGTAAAATCACAGAGCGGGGTCAGCAGATGCTACAGGCCTCCAAACTTGGTGTGGCCTTCAGATTAGCTCAAGAACAGTGCGTAGAGAGCTTCATTAAATGGGTTTCCATGGCTGAGCTGCATCCAAGCCTTACGTCACCAAGTGCAATGCAAAGCATCGGATGCAGTGGTGTAAAGCACAACGCCACTGGACTCTAGAGCAGTGGAGACGTGTTCTCTGGAGTGACAAATCAAGCTTCTCTGTCTGGCAATCTGATGGACGGGTCTGGTTTGGGGATGGCCCATTCCTGTTCCAACATGACCGTGCACCAGTGCACAAAGCAAGGTCTATAAAGACATGGATGAGCCAGTTTGGTGTGGAGAAACTTGACTGGACTGCACAGAGTCCTGACCTCAACCTGATAGAACACTTTTGGGATGAATTAGAGCGGAGACTGAGAGCCATCCCTTCTCGTCCAACATCAGTGTCTGACCTCACAAATGCGCTTCTGGAAGAATGGCCCATAAACACACTCTTAAACCTTGTGGAAAGCCTTCCCAGAAGAGTTTAGGCTGTTACAGCTGCAAAGGGTGGGCCAACTCCATATTAAACCCTCCCGATTAAGAATGGGATGTAAAGGCAGACATCCCAATACTTTTGGCAATATAGTGTTTAATCATCAAATGCTAGAACCTACATGAGATACATTTACAATTCATTACATGATACAAAACATATATACACTAACTGTTTGACCAACTTCACAACTTTACTTAAAACACCTCACAAGAAATATAAATCACTAAAGATTTTGGATTACAGGACAAATTTTTCATTTTAGAGTTTGGACAAAACAGCTGGAATTGGTTATGATAGAAACTGTGGTAGAAAGATTGATAACGGTCTTATATGATTAATGTTATACTGTACGTCTAAAGCAAACACAAACCAGAGGATAAAAAAAAAATCAGTTTTACAATGTGTTTTCGATTAAACAGCTGAATCCAAACCTAAAATACAAACTTTTAAACTATTTTTGTGATGATTTTTTTCTCTGTATCGTCACAAAGAATCTCTTTCACATACAAATAGTCATGATTCAGTGTTAATATATCAAAATTGATTAGGTTTACTCCACGAATAACCAAATTTCATTAAATGGTTGTCAATTAAAGTCAGTATTTTGCAAATTACAGCACCGGCCTGACATGTACAACATTATTTCTGGATCTCTCTTAGATAGGACTGTCACATCCCGGGTTTGTTGACCAAATAATAAGTGCCGCCACACTCAGACACATCTGACATACTGCTGACGATAGGGAAACTTTGCAACCATTTCAAGATGTGCGGCGCAGTCAGGGGGGATGCTCTGCTTGCTAGATTGACATGTACTTCACTTTTAACCCGCCTCTTAAAGTGTTTCCTTTTAACACACGCTTTATCTTGCATCAATGGGATTTTGATGCTGTCACCCCTTTGAAAACTTGATGACATCTTTTATTACTTGTCCTTGGTAAATCTGACGATAAGATAAAGATATTATACTGAAATGAGAGCTGCGGCAAATCATATGAATTCGTAAAGAAATAATGGAGGAATGAGACTCGGGCATTAGAGTCTACATGAGATAAAAGACAGAAGTGGATTATTTCATCTGGTGGGTTATCAGCTTGTAATAAATCATATATTTATGGTCAGGCCTGCAAAGAATATGGAACTGAAAATGTATTTCTTTTACCACCTTGCATATTGCACTATATAGGACTGATATCAGCTGGTTTGAAAAGTTTAACTGAACCAGATTTGGCTGGTGATTGTAAGAAGTTAAAGGCTGAGGTTAAGCTGATAAAAAAAAGTAGATGGGCGCAAAGAAGTTTTATTACCGGATACCTATAAAGTGTCAATGTACTTGTAAAAACTGTTTTTAATGCTTTATTGCAGCATTGCATTTAGATTAAGCTAGAAAATGTTATATGTTGCCAACTATTTATGCTTTATGTCTGGTTTATTTTAACCATCACCAGAAATAATAGACTGCAGTAGGGGGGGACATGTCAAGATTTTAATTTTTTAAAGGTAAACCTATGATGTCATTTTACTTTCTGGCCTAAAATCAACACATTTTTCATGCAGAAATGGGAAAAAGACCAAAGATGAAAGGGAAATGGTTGGAAACAAGTGACTGTAGATAAGTAAGTGAAGGCTAGATGATTGAATTCATGGGGTGAAACCAACTGGATGAGAAGGCGAAGGTGTTTTTGCTTTTATTTAATACTCTGAAAATGGATTTCTATTCTGGAAACGTGCAAAAAAAGAGAAAATCTATAAATCTGTTGCATAAAATGGATATTTAAAGGCAACATAAAAAGCTAATGAAGCTCTTTCTCTGTAAGAAGTGAACAGTCCATTGCTCAGACAGAGTGTAATGTGAACTAAGAAACTTTACAGCTTAATTAAACCTTATTTTTGTCCTTTTTTCAGTCAGACAGAGAAAAAAGCATTGTTGTTTAGCTCACCTAAACACAAATCTCAGACAATTTATCCCCAAAACAGGTCTATGGCATGATTGAAATAACACCTGCAATTCATTCCTGCAAGTAGCATTTATCTTGAAGTTGTGGAGGACAGAAAATTGGCCTTTTTCTTCCTCTGGGTACAGAATTCGACTCCTGTGGGTTGTAAAACGGGACTTGTGAAAGCCCGGGCCAAATAAAAGATAAAAAAAGATAATGTTTTCACATGCGCAGGTTATGAAAGTGGCTGAAAATAAAGCAGCTGGGACGCGTTTCAAACACCACATTCGGTGAGTAACTGGGAAAATGATTTTGCAGGGCTCAAGTTTTCTTTTATTACACGAAAAGCATTTTGTCTTAGGTTCTAAAAGTCAATCTGATCCCTCGGATGACAGTTAATCAGGCTGGAATCGGTTCTGTCGGTTGAGGCGTGCTATCAGTGAAGGGATAGAAAGTGAAAAGATTATGGGGGTTTAAACAAATAGCTCGAGATTTAGCAAAATATATTTGCTTTCTTGCCAAGCGTTAGACGAGAAGATCGAGCCGAATCTCGTTTCTGTACTGCAAATAAGAAGCTTGTCTCTTTTAAAAAAAAAATCTGCCAAGCACTTCTGAATTTCATCAAATGATAAATATAATTTACTGTATCTGGTTTGTTTAATCTGTGCAAGAGGAAAAGTAGCTGGCTTCCTCCTGTTTCCACTCTTTATACTAAACAGTGCAGTATGAGTTTCATCTAACTTTTAGAAAGACGGCAAACATGCATTTCCCAAAACGTCAGAGAATTCATAAAAATAGTCTCTGACACTCTTTGGTCAACTAGTGCTGTCATTTCCAGGTGATGTAATCTGAAGGCAACAGCAAAAAAAAGTTAAGAGAGTCTGTCAAGGTGCACCAGCTCAGTGGGATAATCAGAAAACCAGTGTGAACATATGAAGAAACCAATTAAACAATAGGAAACACATGTTCCTATGTTCCCTTAGGGAGGGGCCTGTGGCAAGTGGTACTCGCATGTAATCATGTCTAATGGCATGAATCCAGTTTCAAGAGGGAGTGGAATCCCCTGGTGCAAACTTACAGTAAGGTCGAGTGCAGATTCTCAGCACTGGTCACTCTAAGAGCCTCTCTAATCAATTGCAGGTAATTTGTTCATCATAATGGAATCCATAGAGGCCAAATGAGAAAGTGGTGATGCAATAATAGCAGCTCCAGAAGCTTTCCGTCATGTCACCGAGCTAATAATTTCTGCGCCTCACTGTATCAGCAGCCATCCTGCAAATGGGCCTCATAATAGCTTGTCTTGCACAATAAGGCTCTGCGTGATAAGAAGCGATACAAGCAGCATGGTTGCTTTGCATGCACACTACGCTTCCAAGTTGGCAACAGTCGCGGGCCAGGTTGCCACATGACTGCACGCCAGCCATGCACCACATCCTTGGAAAAATAAGTCGGATCTTTCATCGCTGCAATGTAAAAATACATAGAAGTAATAGAAGGCAGAGGGGGGACCATGAAGGATAGGGTTGTTTGTGACAGAGGCATGCCAACGGGGCATTTTTTTCCTGCAACAGCAAATTAACCATAGCTCCCAGACAACAACACATTAAAAACAAATCAACATTTCCACTTTCCACGAGGCACTTGCAACTCTCCCTAAAAATAATCCCCCTTTTTTCTTTGACACAAGATACCGTGTATGAAAAGATCTCGGGTTTTTGTTTTGTTTGAGTTGCAAAAACGTGAAGACAAAATAACGGAAGAGCATAGATTATCCATTCATAAAATCATTTCTACTTTGCAGCAGTGATAAATTAACCATGAAAGTCTTTATCTCCATACGCAGAGTCATTAGTGGGAAGTTGTTTCACTGCAAATGAAGCCTACAGGTGCTGAGCTTTGTGCTTTCACCACATAAACATACTTTTAGAGTGCCACCTAGAGGTTCTCAGAAGACAGTGGAGGCTTGTGTTTTATACAGTTGTCAGTTAGATGTTTAAACTGCTTACAAAAAACAGAATTTGGTTAGATTTTTCCTGATGCAAGTCCATAAATAATCTTATGTGCTATAAAACACATTTGCTTTTGAACTGAACTTGAAAACAACCAGGCTAAAGTCATATTGTCCAGAACAATTGTCCATGAACCTTAAGAAAAAGGGCACTGAAGTAAATGAAGCCTGAGAGCCAACAGGGAACCTCTAGATGAAAAAAAGAGCAAACACACTGCATCATAGCTGTCAAAAAATAGTCTAAATTTGGAGTGCTTGTAGGTGACAATAACCCTTCAAAGTAGGTCTGGCCTATATGAGGGTTTTCACTTGTTTACCCAGACTGCAGAGGTGAAATGACTCAGATCGAGCACTCCCTATGAAGTTTTACAGTAAAAAAAAAAAAGTGAATGAGTTTTTCAGTTTTCCCAGGGAAAATGTCTGAGGCCGAAAGCACAAAAGAGCACGTATAGACAATCAAAACCAAAACCCACAGCCACAAAAGATGCAGCAAAGGCCATGGCTTCAAATGGAATAGCTGTCCACACTCACAGCCACATCCCCAGCCACTGGCATATCTCTGATCACAGCCACACAGCGTAATCCCGGAGACACCGAAAGACCACTAAAGCAGTGGCACAGATGACTCTAAAGCCCCCGACCACACGTTCCCTCATACTTTAAGATGCAGAGCAGAATGAGGCTCTCCAAGTGTGATGTCAGTCCTTCCAAGGCCTTAAACCAGAGCAGTGTGGTGACACTGGCTGCATGCGCTTTCCTCTCTTTCTTTGCCACTCAGTTCTGCTTCTTCTCTCTGCTGGTGGAAATGGCTCCCAGAGGTCCTGTGGTAGTCGATCTTTGCTTGGCTTCAGAGTCTGGCTGTGTTTTCTGTCCCCCCACCCCCATGGGCTTCATGCATGATGGGATTGGAAGAATGGTCGTCCCGAGATAATAAATAATAGGCAATTTTCTGTAGTAGTTTCCCAGGTTGTATACAGATAATAAAAATACATGAAATTAGAGAATTAAAAACCCAAATAAAGGATCACGGTGAGTACTTTCTTGCCATCGTCTGCTTCACTCATGCAAGAAACATGCGTTATGTTAATGATCATTACTCAGTGTCCCCCCAGTGTAAACACATCTGGCTCTGAAATCTCAACTGGAGCGTCGCCTCGCGTGCATCTGTTTGCTGCAAATCAGCCTTTCAAAAAACAACTTGAAGAGGAGACAGTCAAAGCTCAAGGGCTCTCATCATCGCCACACATGTGGAACATCCATGTCGTTTCTGTCCCGTGAAATGGGAAACTGTGACAAACGTGGCCTGGGAGAGTGCTTTTACACCTGCTTGGCTGATGTGCAGACACATTTTTATGGCACGTTATAAGACTCTTCCTCCCACTTCAGATTTGAACCTTTGGTTAGAAGACTACGTCCAAGCTCATGTGTACCATTTATTAGACTATAACAGGCCAGATGGAGAGTCTAAAATTCGCTACAGTATGGTGAAAGGTCAATAAGTATAATAATAACTGCTATAAAAGCAGCTGATTAAACATACATTTCCTGGTTTATGATGGAAAAACTGGTACTGGAAGGCTACTCATTTCTTTTTCAGACTGATCCTATACTGCCCTCATCTGTGCATAATTGATATTACAACTGCATAACAAGTAATTATTTGCTCATATTTGAAACTGAGCATTTTTCTGTGATTACTTACAAGTCAGTGTGGCTTTCTGTAGTTGGGATAAATTATTATTTTGACTTTGCATGGACAAAAATTCAGATGAATCCTTCTTCTGTGCTTTAATTCACAATTTTGCAGTACTTGTAGTTATTTGTGCTCTCTTGGAGGGCTCCTTGCATGGGTGCAAAATGGCCTCAACACCAAAAATTAAGATGCAAGTCTCCTACAAAAGCAATCTGTGGCACACTGTAGGCTTTCTACAAAATTATCTATCAGTGTGCAATTGCAGTGGTTTTTGACCAATGACACTGAATAATAGAACAGAACAGAACAGAATAGAAATACTTACTTGATCCCCAAGGGGAAATTCTGTTGTTACAGTAGCAAGCACAAAGTGTAAAGTGACCACCAGCACAACATAAAAATATAAAATGTTATATAAATATAAAAATATATATACTAAGATATAAATGCACAATAACATGTAAAGTATACTATGGATAAAACTGTACTAAATTGAAAAATTGTGCGTTAATAATGATTCACACATTTAACTAATTTATGTAACACAATATCAGTGTATAAGTTATTGCTGACAATGACCCTTATGGAGATCTACGTTGATCGTAAAATATTGGTCATTTTTAATATATACTTCCGTGTGAAATGATAAAAAAAAATGTATTTATATTTTGCACAAACTCTGCAATGTGCCTTGGATTGTTATTGTAGGAGTCTTGCATTTTCACTTTTAGTGTTAAGATCATTTTTACCCATACAGGGCCCCTTTTAAAACGGAATAATCTCAGTACACCTCAAGCACCCAAAACCACCCATTTGTGATCATTAAAAGACCCAGCATTGCTTCTACACCATTGTCGTCACAGATTACTATTTATATACTAATATTTCCAATTAATGCTATTTTTACTGTATTTCAGAGGTGGGATACATGGTATACTTTCAAGTTACAAACGGTAAGTCTCTCAAGCCAGTCTCAGTTGATAGACAGGTCCAAATATACTAGATTGCAACAGAAAATGCATCAAACCGTCCATATAAACGCACTTGACAAATATTGCACACAAACATGAAACAAATAAAGTCACAATTTACCGTGCGCCTCTCGGACGGTGCAGAATGGTTATATTAGGTTTTTCCTCTGGAGCAATGTGGCCTTTTTCCTCTGCTACCCATAATGCCACAGATGTGCCCCTTAACTAACCTGTGGTCACGTGACCTGTTACATTCTTCATCAAAATAAAACAATGCTTTTTTAACATCTTATTTATTGCACTGAAATGATGACAATTTATATATTAATATTTGTTTTAATATCAACAAACTCTCAATTAGAATTGTCTTTAGGACAGTTACACTACTTATCAAAGTAACTTTTATCAGCAGAATGTTCCTATAATATCAAGAGTAAATTGCCTGTCTGTGGGGCTATATGCTTTTATATCATTGCTGATGCACTTATGTGTAAATGGCCTTTTACTTTTATTATATAGTTTTGCATGTATACAGTTGATCAGTTGATCATATTCTTATATGTTTTTGTGTGAAACATATTTTATAAAGCTGTGAAGTGAATGTAGTTAACACAATGCAATATTTCTATAGTGGCGTGGAGGTAAAGTGTGACGTGAATTCATAGGGAAATATTTAGGTAAGCACTTCAGTATACTCACATGTCCTTCATTTTATGGCACCATGAGCAACAGCATTCAAATGCTGTTTATGCGTCAGCATATAATAATAATACGCACATGATACAATGAGGCCATTCTACCTGCATAATAGATTTCTTTGACCGATGGATGGAAAAAGAAAGAGCATTAACAATGGCTCTCTTCATGACAGTCGGATAGTGAGCCAGCAAGCACAACACCAGGACCCTGAAACAGAAGCAGTAACATGGGATTTTGCCATAAATAATTGTACATTTTTTCCTACTGTGACAAGTCAAAGTGTCATCAGTGAAAAGGGCTTATGAGGGGGTTTTATTTATGATGAATTAAACAGATTTTTCTGATAACATGTCTGTACTTTTGCGTCTGCATGTTCTTCTGTGCATGAAAAGCACAGGTGTAATTGGTAAAATCCAGACATTCTCACTAACAGGTACAGTTTGCTGGGACACTGGATGGAACTTAGCTCTTGTGTTGTTTGATGCGCCATCATTATTGGTTCCACCAAGGAACAAGGACAAGTGTTTTATTGTGTGTGTGTGTGTGTGTGTTTTCCCCATAATAAGGAATGTGAAAACTTTTTCTTCTTACAGCTTATATGGAGCTAAAGCAAGCAGAACAGACTTGTGTTTAACATTCATTCTAATTTTAGAGGACAGATTTATGGTTAATTGATTATCAGCCTGATCGATAACCAGATCTGATAATCAGCATTTTGCCAATTTTTTAAAATTATTTTTTTTAACTGAATCCTGATGAAATAGATTAATTCAAATAGATGTTACTTTGGCTCTGATGCAGTTGCCTCTCTGCCTTAAGCAATGTACTGCCCACAGCACGTTTGAATTAAACACATGCAAAATATGAATAAACAGGACTTTTGGTGAAGTTTGTGAGGTTGAAAGGTTTGTAAGGTTGTGTTACTTTCATTTTGACTGCAAATAGATATCAGGTATAAATATCATGTTCATGTTAAAGATTAAGAGACGCTGACTTCAACATCCTCACAGAGAGTGAGTGTTTTTTCACCCACAATTATATTTGTGTTTTTTTCTTTTAAATTTAATTCAATTGATTATGAGTTTTCTTTCTTTTTTTTCTTTCTTTTTTTTTTATTTTTTTTTACTGCAAATACATAACAGGTCCAAATATTGGTTATTGGTCCATTAAATAATTGGTATTTGAAAACAAACAAACAAAACAAAACAAAACAAAAAACAACACCCCAAAATAACAAGATTATTGGTTTTGTGTCACAGTAGTTGTTTGTTTTGTTTTTAAAATTTTACCTTTCATATTTTAATTTATTCATTTCCGGCTTAGCTTTTGGGAAATTTGTGTATATAAAATAGTGTGATGCTCCCTGATAACAATCTTCTGTCTTTGCAAGCAAAACCAGTTTGAAGTGTGTGTGTGGAGTAAATTTAGGTTATTTCCTCGTACTATTGTAACAATGGTAACTTGAGTTGTCTGGAAGTTTTACTGAACAGAGACTGGAGGTGGTGGTGGGGCAGTGGTTGCTACCTCCGCACTTCCTTGTTACCGTTGCTACGGTTACTAACAATGACTTTGTCGAAGCCCCTCCCTCCTAATTTGCCGCGTCAGAGCTCAGTGAAATTCCTGCACTCTCATTTGTAAACACTCAACTTCACATGAAGGCTGACACAGAGCCAAGTCAATGAAGTCCTCCAGCGTGGATTCAACTCTTTATCCACCGGTACGTACTTTACTTTTACCCCGCCACAACATTCGGCTAACTACACCTGCGAGCACATTAGCTTAATTACTTAATTAATAAATGTATATTAGATAATACAAGGAAGTTCTTTCTATTGTTTCTAGCTCATTTAATTGGAGTTAAAAGTTTATATACTTAATTCTACAATGTCTTGGAGGCTTTATTCGTAACAGGAATCTTCATAATATCGGAAAGGAAACAAACTTTTTTTTTCTTGTGAAGCTACACGTGTTTTGTGATGCTACTTTTTTGTTTGTCCTCAGCTTGCTAGCTTACAGTTTTGTTTATCACAAGTCTTCCCCTTTCTGTTGCTAATGTTTTTATATAATATTAGCTAGTTTATACACATGTTGGACGTGGCAATGTATTTGTATTAACACTTGGCAGGTGTAACTGGCATTTATTTGACAAATTGCGGTTCTTGAGACTCCTCCCTGTGGCTGCACATTGTTGTTAGATGTAGAAATGGCCTTGCAGGAAGTGGTGCATATATTTGTTTGGCAACTTGACTTGTTACACCCGAATTAAGCTACTCGTCAGACAGATATGCAGTCGGAACATCATATCTCGCCAGATTTGTTGCACGCTGGCGATGTTTTACTTCGCAATCCGATATCGCAGCGCTGTAAAAACTTTAGACAGAAGACTTCTGTTAAAGTTAGTGGCCGTCCATCAAGTGCAGCACACAGCATGGACACAAATAATGCAGTTTTCTTTCAAGGTAAGTTCAAAAGACAGCTGTCACGGTCGCTTCTACTTTTTAAAAGATTACTTGGAAGGAGGAAGAAAGCTAAGGAGGAAAGAGGCAGCATGCTGCAAAACCTCCCACTGTTTCTGTCTCATTAGACACTCACTTTTGGCACAGTGTTTACATTTTAGGCATGAATAATGCAAAATGGCCCACTGAGTTAGTTTATTTTTGCTTGATTACTTTGTCATTTTTGTCGGGGACACTATCATTCAACTTTATAATCACATCCACAAATATCTTATTTCTGCCTCTTATAGATCATGTGCCAGGCTTCTTCATGTCATAGAAAGCTGACGTTGTAAAGATTGTGGCTTTTAAATCGTATACCTGTTTGCTGATTGAGGATCAGGCAGGAGTGCAAAAGAAACAATAGAACTTTTGCAGAAACCTGCTGTGGTTACGACTATGAAAAGAAAAACTAAACTTGTCTCTCTGAGGTCCTGACCACAATGTCCGTGTTTGCTTAAAATGTTGGTAACTACTGGTGCTCTACCAGCTGTTACATGTCAAGCCCTAAAACAGATAAGATATGTATGCAAAGCAGTGAGCTCCTGCCTTGACACCTTGGATCCTGGAAAATGACAGATACTTAAGTTTTAATACAAATATTGTTTTTTTTGCTAAACTTCAGATTCAAGTTTTGTGGAGCTAGATTAAGCATGTTAAGTGTAATATAGTGTCAGTAATGTGGGGTGTGCATGGTGCGATCACAAAATGCCTTTCAGTTGCAAATTAACTGTCCACCTCCCACTTATGCATTTCTGTTATTTTTTTCTCTAATATAATTGCACTCTAGTCCTTGGTCACTGCCCCCCTCTGCCTCAACAGTCTTGCCAAGTTTTAACAAAGCAGTCATTAACCTTTAAGTGCCATATGGTCAATAGCACAGCATATAAAGATCAGACAATATTGTGTTTTATCGTGTACCAGAGGGCAAAAGCACTACATCACTCTTTCCAAACAGCAGTTCACGTTAGTTCCCTTTCTTATTTCCTCTCTCATGCTTAAACCTCGTCGTGCTCACTGCGGGTTTGTTGGCTTTCCTCGTGAGCCGTGTCATGCTTGCAAAACGTTGCACAATGTTTATGCTTACACTTCCAGGCGTGACATATTCGGAAATAGCAGCTACTTCATAAAAATCAATCCACGGATGAAGAGTATCTTTTGAAAGCCATATCTTTTCAGAGAAATATACAAAAAAATTAATATGTATTTCAAAAAGGTTTTTCTATCATTCAGGTGTGATAAGGCTTACAGGCAGTACAATCCTATTTAGATTAAATATATTAATTATAGATACCTAAGTGAGCTTTATGAGCAAAATAAAATCTAAAAACTACATTATTCTTGCACAAGCTCTTGAGTTAGAAGAGCCTATAGTGTTTGTTTTTCTGTGTGTGCATTATGTGTCTGATCTTATTTTCTCTTCTGTCCATCTATCTGCCTACATGCAGTTCAGTTTTTTCCAGTCTGTCTTATAGGGCTGGTCCTGAATATTTGAATATCCGAATATTCGGTCATTGTGGTTGTATTCGGATAATATTTTTTATATTCGAATAGTCGCGGACCAACTCCGATGTCACGCTCCACTTCGCCCATGTTAGTAAACGAACAATTGTATTCTAAGTCAGTCGAATATTCGAATAGTCGTCATTAATTGGACCCGAATATTCAACGAACGGCAATTGCTATTCGGAACAGCCCTACTGTCTTATACCTGTCCAACATATCTGCGTGGGCCATCACACACACAAACCCACACCTTGTGATGCACTTGTTCATGAATCGACTGAGCGAACTCATACCGAACAGCAGGAAGGCAGTCTTCCAAACCAATGCACACAGAACTGTAGTCTGCACAGAATCCACCACTAGCAGAGTTATAGCAGTCAATATTTAGAAGCAAACAAGACTGTCGTTGTCATACCGCAACTTTCTTTTCAGTTTGGGGTTTACTTGTCAGATGACATTAGTCTCGGCAGCAACCGTCGTCCGTGAAAGGGAAAGAGGAGAGCAACAGTTGTTTTAGGTGCACAGCTCACACAGAATGAGAGTGAGAACACTGAAGAACATTTAAAAAACACATTTACATAACAGCCATAATGCACTCACTGGCTGTTTTTTTCTTTCTATGAATTACCAGCGTAACTAACACTTAATTGAATCATGTCCTTCTCATTCATAGATAATCAAATTTAAGTCTGTTCTATTAATAGATATGTGTAATTAAGTTATTGATTTGCTGGACATATTCAAATCAGAAAGGGACTTTTTCTTAATTACCTTTTTGATTTAATATTTTCAAACAGCCCTCCCTTTCATAGACTTTATGTTTTTTTTCCCCCCAAACCGTGTGATTCCCTTTTGATGCACTACATACAACATT
This sequence comes from Chromis chromis, assembly GCA_900302755.1. Taxonomy (NCBI): domain Eukaryota; kingdom Metazoa; phylum Chordata; class Actinopteri; family Pomacentridae; genus Chromis; species Chromis chromis. The sequence continues at coordinate 15,583 of OMNN01030792.1, forward strand.
ATTATTATTTATATTCAGTGGACAAGGGGCTGTAACTGAATACTCTCCTGTCTCTCATAGGTTTCATCAACTAATTAAAGAGGTGGTTGCTAAGAGATGACAATCGGTGTCATTGGTGAAAGCCTCACATGTACAGCATCCTGAAGCACGACTTCTGTGGGATCTCTTTCCTGCACACCTCTGTCTGTACCTGGCTCATGTGAAGGACGAAGGGAACGCTCCTACATCGACAAGACTCACAAACACCATGGCAGCTTTTACTACTCCAAGCACCAACAACAACAACACCACCACCACGAGCAAAGCGGTGGCCCAGACTGCATGGCAAAGGCAAGGAAGCAGCGACGAGGGGCATAACCCAAGGAAGAGTGAGAATGGGGACGTTGGACGAAACACTATCGTGGAGAAAACCCACGAATTCTTCCAGAGGTGCGACATCGAGAACAAGGGCTTCATCACCCGGCGTGACATGCAGGTGAGGCTGCTGATAAAGTATGACCATAGATCTAATAAGTTTTAAAAGTGGTGAAAAACAATCTTTGTTGCATTGGAGTAAATAAAATTATTTCACTTACATGATTTAATGATAGAATAGATCACGTGTTGATGCACTCTACCTTGAAAAGTAATAAACACATCATTACTACCAACTTTGGTAACTTCCGGTCAATAAGTTTGTAACATTTTTACCATGGTCTAGTTTATCACATCACATTTTTATTGTTTGTAGAGATTACACATCCTCATTCATCCAGAATGAAAGGCAGGGACGGTCTATGCACCTCATTAATAATGCTGAACAGAACATGGATACAACACGTGCACCTTATTCAAAGCGGCATAAAAGCGACTGAGACACAGAGAGCCATGTGGAAGCTTTGTCATGCAACTCCTCCACTCACATTATTGTGCAGATTCACTTACCCCTCGGATATTCATCCCTGCCAAGGCTAATCCTTTGATGAAGCACTTCTAGGCTCTCGCTCTGAGAAGCGTAAATACATAGAGGGTAAGCTTTGATCTGGTGTTTATGATAATGGTTTATAAATTAGATGGCAAGCAGGACGGCGGTCCAGTCCTTCTCAACACCATCGGTAGTGAAGAGTACAAAGTGTACTTCATATTATTATATTTGTTTCACGCTCTCTATACATCTAACAAAGATTTGTGATAATATAAAACTAAGTAAGTGGTACTACATACATTTAGTTTCGCTGTTGACGTAGTTTGAGTCACAAAATATTTGCTGGATTTTCAAGGCTTTAAGTACGTTTCACACCATGACTACCAACAGGCTAGCTTTACGAATGTAGTGTTTGCTGACATGAGGGATATGTTCTGCCCAGATAACACGCTTTACAAGAACAGCTGATCATCTAACGCAGATGGTATCCTTTTCGTGTCCCTCCCCTGGATTGTAAGGGTGGCTTCAGTCAACATTTGTCACCAGTGTAAACACTGCATAAAGAGCAAGCTGCTCACAGAGGTGTGGCTGTGTTGGCTTTTCTTGAAATGGTCCCACAGTTACTGTCATGGTCTAGTTTTATTTTTTTTGGGAGGATCTCACTTTGTCCTGTTCTTTGGGATCAACATCTTGGTCAAAGGAGCAACTGTCACTCCTCCTCTCTCAAATAATACGTGAGTCTACTTAAGATCTTGTGTTGATCTTGTGATTAAAGTGCGCTTGAGCTACCATCTGTTTCAGTGGAGCTGCCCGGTGGTCAGTCAATGAAGACTGTAGCTGCACTGGATAGTCCCAGGTGTTAATGTGTTCAGCTGCATGACTGTAAAGCACTGTGTTGCTGAAGAGAATGCATTTTTGTTAAACATTCACAAAGAAGCTATAGAGCTTATTTAGTCTAATTTTAAGTTATCAGGTTTTAAAGTATGGGGAAAAGTACCACTGACTGTTCTGCAGCACATGATTTCAGCACAAATAAGTCTCCTTATAAGTCTCTAGTAGCAGTTGTTATAGCTACAGTATTGTTAATGTCCTTGAAACTTTTTTCTTGCCAATAGCAGCTGTGATTTGTGTCTTGTTAAACAGAGGCTGAACGGCGAGCTTCCTCTTAGTGCAGAGGAGTTGGAAAACGTATTTGATACCCTTGATTCCGATGGCAACGGATACCTTACCCTTGAAGAATTCTCCTCCGGCTTTAGTATGTTTTCAGTCACTTTCAGCTTTAAACATTCTTACTACTATCATCAGAAGTTATGATGTTTTGATTGTGCACCTAAGTGCTTGATTTTTTTTTAGGTGAGTTTTTGTCTGGCCAGAAGATTTCTGCAGAGGAAGACATGGGGGAGAAAAACCCTAGTAAGAGCCTGCCAGAGGTCCTGTACCAGACCCAGTGGGAGGAGAGCCTGGCAAGAGGAGAGGAGGATGAGGAGGAAAAACACTTTTGCATGCTTATGGAGAGCCTCGGAGCCAACAGTGTCTTTGAAGAGTGAGTACTGTATGTGTGTGCGCTTGTGATTGCAGCTTGTGTTTCTAGGTCTACTTCATATCTTTCCACACTTTGTCTGCGTCTCCCTTAAGCCTACACTACATTTTACGTGACAGCTGTACTAACTATATAAGAGTTGGAAGTTTCCACCCACAAGCAAAGCTGTTTCTGTGCTCCCTCACGAAACAATCTGTGCTCTGTGTCTTTGAGTATTGCTGCTTTAAAGTTCAAGTCTTGTCTCTAAAAGTTTTAGAAACTGTCACACTCACAAAGCTTTCACAAAGTTATGTGAATCATTAAAGTCAGCTTTCTCTCCAGACTTATTAACTGGTCATCCGTCACTGCAGTTGGAGTTTATTTAGATACTGCTTTGCTAGACCGAAAGATATATAACGACAGAATCTTATGAGATGCATGACTAGACTCACCTTTAACAAACAACTCCAGCTCAATAAAAGTAAACAGTAGTGAAGGTGGATGCCAGATTATTGGCTTCCACCTACCTCTTTAGGGCCCAAGACATTTGGATGACATTTTAGATCAGATCCGTTTGTGCAGCAGTAACTATTATTGATGTTGGTCAGGCTTTATGAATACGTATTTCAATGATTTTTTTCTGAATTTCCTAACTTGATAGCTCAGAGGCGTATTATATAAAATTGTGGAAACAGAATACCATAATTAAGACATTTACCTTATAGTGCAGTTTTGATTATCTAGCTCTATAACAGCATTTTGAAGTTATTATTAGCTGTAGACCTTGAAACACACAAAAGGATTCAAACAAACTGTGACAAAAGTGTTTTTAATGTAATAATAATTACATTGTTCAAAACAAAGAATCTTATGTCTGTTGAGAATGCTTTTACACTTTCTCCGTACTGTACTCGACTATGTTTGAGCCCAAACCCCAGTATACAGTATATGTGAACATTACATACTAGGGGTGTAACGCTACATAAAAATCACGGTTCGGTTCTCAGTTAAGAGGAAAATTTTAAAAAACCTGCTCATAATTAATCCAAAACATTTGTTTATTTTCTTAAACCAAAGAGCTGTTAGCAACTCAGTAAATTAAATTAAATGTACAATGTCAACGTATGGCTTTCATCTTTTCCACTTGTTTTTCTCCTTTTTCGTACTTCACCGGGAAACCAAGGTGATCCCAAACGGGTGATTTTAATGACAGCGGAGCGTCTTCCAGCTCTGGCTTCTTGTTGTTAGCATTAGCCATCCCATTCGCTAGCCATACAGAGTAGGCTTATCACAGAAGTGCCGGCAGGAGAATAAACGGTCCATCACATCCTGTGGTCCACTGGAAACTCCTGCTTGTTTTTAGTTGCGCAATACTGTGCAACTGTGAGACGGAGAAGGTCCGCCACAACTGTGGGCACTGTGAGGTTTTAAGTTTCCCAATTAAAACAATTCTGTACATTGGCCATTCTTAATAGTCTTAAAATTTTCGTACCGCGCTACACCTCTGTACCAAACAGAAAGGGCCTGTGCCGTACGGTTCAATCATCATTACCATCATACCATGCACAGGCATGATGATCTGCGCCCGAAGAGGAAAACTCGAGACCAGGTCAGGCATATGTGTCACACGTGAAAGCTGGCTGTACCAATATAAGGAAGTGTCACACTGTTGAGGATACAACATCAGCATTACTTAACTGTCTGTTTTGAAAGATAAAAAACAGGTTTTCTGCACAGCCTGTCTCCTTACAAATCTGCATTTGTGGGCAGAGCTCGACTTTCACACCCGCATCCTTACACAATGACAGATGAGGTTTGATAACAGGCGAGAGTGTGTTCCTTGTCTGTGCACCCAAACAAAAGCAGCAGCTGCAGCAGTAGTCCTATATTATAGCTGTAAGAAGTCTATCAGCTGGATTTGGTGCACATTTTTGTGAATCTGATGTGATGCAGGCCAGTGGAAGAATAGATGAAGGGGGGTGAAATCGTACTGGGGGAGGACATGGTACAGATAAATTGTACCTAATCTGGAAGTGCCCTTAAAAACCACCATAATCTGCTACCTGAGCTACTGCCTCTATGAATATGATGTTGGACTGTTAATGAGCAAGAATAATGAATCATGTTTTGACCACATTATTTATATTTTTTTAATTGCTTGTGAAGCTTCATGAAAAAGGTCGCTAATATCAATACAAATTGACAGTGCACTTGTTTACACCTGCTCCGTAATCCTGTCCCCTCAGTCCTGCTGAAGTGCGCAGTCTGTGGGCCCAGCTGCGCCGGGATGAACCACACCTTTTATCCAATTTTGAGGACTTCCTGGCCAGAGTGACATCCCAGATCATAGAGGCCAACCAGGAGAAGAGGGACATGGAGAGTGCCCTCAAAAGGTCAGTGTGCATCTTTGTATGTTTAATTATCAGTTAATGTTGAAGGTTAAAATTTTATTGGAGGTTTATTACACCTTTGGGGCTTCTCTGTGCTGTGAAGTGGCTCCCTAATCAGTGTGTACATTATTTGAATGAGCTGTTTCCATGTAGTCATTACTGAGTTTTATGTTCTTGAATGGTGAGTTTTATATGTCTGTCATTTCTTAGGGCTATATCAACAATGCAGTTCAATTCAGTTTTATGCTCATAGCGCCAAACCATAACATGAATCAGCTCAGGACACTTTACGTTGTAAGGTCAAGACCATACAATAATATAGAGAGAAACCCAACAATTTCCTCTTGAGCAAGCACTTGAAAATAATATATTGTATAGTTTATATTTTAAAATAATAATAACAAAACCTTTGCAACAGTCAGACTCAGGTTCGGTGGCTGTCTCTCTCACCCAGTTGGGGTGACGAGGGCAGAGAGAGAAAAGATGAGCAATGAGAAAGGGCAAGCAATAAACACTGATCAGGTTGGTCGTAGCCATAAATCAGAAATCTGCAGCTTTAGAACTAGAAATACTTGCAGAAAAGTACAGAAAGAGAGAGAGAGAAGACAGATGAAAAAGCACAAGCTGCATGCCAACTTAACAACAGGCATTAGTGGGATATAAATGCATGGAGAGTAGAGAAAAGGTGCTAAGTGTGTCATGGGATGTCCCCCTACTGCCTAGGCCTATAGCAGCAAAACATAGGGATGTTTCAGTTCCACCTGAGTCAGCCCTAACTATATTTTTTATCTAGCAATGAAGGTTTTAAGCCAAATCTTAAATTAGACAAGATGTCTGCCTCCTGAACCCAAACTGGTACATGGTTTCACAGGAGAGGAGCTCAAGTCTCTACCTTCCACTGCCACCTATAAATACATTATACTATTTGAGTTAAAGCGTGTTGATCTAGCCAGTAGTTTCATATGCATGTATTACTTGAGGCGCATAGCACATTATCACATCTGAGTTTTATCCATACAGGAAAGCAGCAACACATGATGATGAGATCCAGCGCCTATATGAGGAAATGGAGCAGCAAATAAAAAATGAAAAGGACAGAATTGTGCTGCAGGTAAACCTCAAATAGTGATGTTGATGTCTTGCAAAAAAAAAAAAAAAAACACCTTTATTGCTTCCTATTTTTTCCTGATGTCTCATTTATCACTCTGCTCAAGGACTATGAGCGGTTTCTGTCTCGCAGTCAAGACCTGGAGCTGCAGCTGTCCAGCAAGGAAAACGAGCTGGAACAACTCTTCCAGAAACAGAGAAGGGTGAGTGGGAGCTAACAGAGTCGTTTCCGTCAGAGAGTGCTCCAGCATTCACAGTCTAAGAGAAAGACAGTACAAATAAACAATCTCTCACTTCAGTGATCCCATAGGTAAACTCAGCTCCCAGAGCAGCAGCAGCAGGTGAGACACATTAAACAAGATGACAGATTCTGTTAGAAGGGAATGAAGTGATTTAGCACCTCTTTACTTTCGATATACTGATGGATCTCTGCATGCAGGGCCAACTATTCAAATACATTTCCTCATATATTCAAGCGCCAAACAATGGTAATGCTAGAATACATCCAGTGCATAATATTAATGAGAATTGGAAGCGTTTAGCAAAGGCTTGGTTTACTCTCTAATATATGACCTAGATTGCTAAGTAGTTTTATTTGTTTAAACGGAAAACTGGATTTCAAAACATACTCTTATACACAGTCTAACTATTGTGAGAGAGAGAATTAACCTTCTTTTAACACTCGGTTATATTTACTGTTTTTTGGGTTTTTTTAAACTCTGTCTATTTAATAAAATCTAATCAAGGCCTCTCAGAGCTTTTTCTGCAGCAGCAACATAACCTTGTATTTATGAGCCTCATAGATAAAGAATAATAGCTTATGTCACACCTCCATTTACAGACTTGCGCTCATGCTTTCAAGGTGAGCTGAAATTAATTCAATTCATGCCAAGGACTTTTCTTCTCTTCACTGCTCCTTAGCAACGCTAATTAATATATCAGCAGTTCACAAACTGTTTACCAAGATTCCTGTTTGTGGAGAACATTCAGCTATACAATGGTATAGCAGCTGGCTTTAAAAGCATTCAGTATGGTAATGTATATTATTGTAGCTTGTTGGTGTATGCTGTCAGATTTCTGACGTGTTTTTGTTATTATATCCTGTCTCTTGTTCATCATATGACGATGGTTGAAACATGGATTTTTCATGCTGAGAGAACGATGATTGGAATATATTGTAAGAATGTGTACCACTTGGAGTCAGGAATTCTTTTTCTATACAGGGACTTCAAATTGATAAATACATTTTCACTGCATTTATTGTGAGATAATGAAGTGACTCAGTTTCTGGCTAATCTTGTATTACTTAAATATTTTATCTGAGCTGTCTTTTTATGTTTCTTTTTTGACCGTGCTCCAGTTGGAGTGTCAGTGCCAGGAACTTCACAGTGAACAACATGTGACCAAAGTGGAGAATGTGAAGCTGAAGCAGACAAATGATGAGTTAGCGCGGGATCTGGAACAAACCAGCCAGGAGCTGATCTTGGCACAGGAGCAGCTGGGTTTGCTACAAGAGCAGTCGACAAGACTTCATGAGGAGAAGGAGATGTAAGTGATTTAGCTGATAAATCTGATGTCTTTATAACTCCAGCCCTGATTATTTGACCTCTGAAATTCTTAGTTCTTGGTGATGAATCAGGATGCAACAACACATCATTACTGAAAAGAGAGGCTGTGTTACACATCCATGTCAGCCATGCTGTATACACAGTTTATACTGTCAGTGTGCAAACTCTGAAAAGCTACATTGAAATGTTTCTTAGTCTGTAATAACTGTACCAATTGATTTTTTTACACGTTTGGATTCCTGAAGTTAGTCTAGCTGCTGTTACCCACAGGTATTTTAGTGTATATTGTGATCTTTAAGCCGATTCCCTTGACATTTGTTCTCATATTCTGTAAAGCCACATTCAGTTAGACAGACCTATCTTATGTTTCAAATGCACTGATCTTATCTTAAAGAGACCAGACAAGAAAAGACAAGGCCTTTTGTCTTTCTTTGTTCTGGGTGTAAATTATTGTATAACCACAGAACCTATTGTGTCTGCATAGTTATCTAATATTACTAATGATACATGCATTATTGTTGAACACAGGGAAGTATACAGACTAACAGAAGGACTGCAGAGGGAGCGAGCAAGCCTCCTCAAACAACTGGACCTGATGAGGTATGGATCAGGATCATAATAGCGGTGCAGCTGTACTGGAACTGCTTTAGAGAGAATAGCCAGAGTACAGAAACATGACATTGTATATTGCTGTTACTGTGGTTTGTTTGTGTTGCTTTTTTTTAACTAAATAATGAGCAAAGTAAGTCAAGCAAAAAATTAAAAAATGCTGCTGTTCAATTATTTAGAGACAATACTTTTGTGACAAATAACTTATGGATGCAACAAATCAGAACAATTTTGTTTAACGCAAACAAACAAGCTCAGTTTGTAATTTATCACCCTTTTGATCACTTTAAGCTTCTTTGCAGAAAGTCTTTGCTTGACAGTCAATTTCAACAATTAACGTTCCTATCTGATTATCCAGTGAGAGACTTTTTCTAAAACACAGTCCAAACCATAAGTATTTAGACAGTTGCACATTTTCGTCTGCTTTCCTCTTCAGGCTCTTTGCTTCAGCACATCCAATTTGGAATTAAATAATGGGTACTGCTTGAACATGCCAAGTCTCGGCTTTAATTGGAGGAGGTTTACATACTAAAAGAACTCTGTGTGAGACATAACTCTTTCAACACATAGTGCCCTAATTGCAACGATATAAATGTATTTGGCTACTAAATGTTTCATAGGCAGCCGTGTGTCATTTCAACATCAAACACGGTTGTGGTTTTGCGAGGGCTGCCAGTGGAACTGGCACAGTGGCATTTATTTCACTGCTGATTTAAGGAACAAGACAAATGCCCTCATATACAGGAGCAGTCTGTGCACACAGATTCAGCCATATGCATTGAATCTCAGCAGCTGACATTTCATCTTTTAGCAGGACAACAAATTCTAGTTATATGGCCAATGCAACCAGAGAGCTGGGTGATAAGATGGAATATCTTTGAGTGGCCAAGTCAGCCACTTGATCTCAATCTGAGTTGTATTCTACGTGCTGAAGACCAGACTAAAGGCAGAGAGAGCCCACAACAAGCAAGAACTGAAGTTAGCTGCAGTGAAGCCCTAGAAGAGAAAGTGTCTGCTGAATTCTAAGTCTGCAAAGGACTTTCCACACAATATACACTGATCAGCCACAACATTATGACCACTGACAGGTGAAGTGAATAACATTGATCATATTGGTACTATGTGGTGTTCTGCTGGAAAACCTTGGGTTTTGCCATCCATGTTGATGAGACTTAGACACCCAAATAAACATTGTCCCAGAACAAGCACACTCCCTCATGCAAATGGAAATCCCAAATGTCCCTGGTCTACCCCCGCAGGAAAATGCACCCCACCACATGGCAAAAACATCAAGGAACATCTTGAGGAACATGACAATCGCCCAACATGTTGATTTGACCTCCAAACTTCCTAGACCCCATTCTGATCAAGCATCAACAGGATGCAGTGGAACAAGTTTGATTGACAGAGGCCCCACTGCACAAGCCAAAGTAGCCAAAGGATCCACTGCCAACGTCCTGGTGCCAGACCCCATAGGACACCCTGAGAGGTCCTCTTGTCCATGCCCAATAGTTCAGAGCATTTTTGACGACATAAGGGGGACCAACACAATATTAGGCAGGTGGTCATAATGTTATGCCTAATCGGTGTGTACTTGTATATATTGGATTTCGGCAGTTAAAATGCTGTTTGTCTTGAAAATATGTGGAGCTTATTGAAACAAAAGCAAACAAATTTCCTATATGTGTTTATTTGCAGACAATTCTCCCATTTTTAATCCAAATCAGTGATTAAACTTTCAATTCTTTCTGTGACAGTATCTTGTTGAAGCTAATTTGTT